>CM060114.1:8276643-8319143 GCA_030522415.1 Channallabes apus
GAATGCATTCAGAGATGTCTCCACACATGTACTAGTATTTCATAACCATACATTGCCACAGGAAATGACATAACTATACAAATACTGGATAGCAAGGTGATTATCATACATGTACCTTTCTCCCAATGAATAAGCAGCTTTTAATTTTCTGACTGCAGTCACCATCTGCAGCAATTTTCAAGCTCAGGTAGGTCTAATATACTTGTTCTCTGAATATTTCCCAGGAGGTGACGAGACCAGATGTCATGATTTTCATCTTCTTTATATTTGCCTCTAAGCCTGCCTTTGCTCTTGACGTTTTACCTCTCATCAAGAGACTCATTAAATCTTTTTTTTTTCAGTTTATGCCATTAGTGCAGTGGTTCTCAAACTTTTTCTGTCATTCCCCACTTAAGGGGGTGAGCGAATTTTCAAGCCCCACTTGTCAACAAAATAAGAACGAAAAAGTTTACTGTTTATTGAAATATCAATTTCTAAACGAATAAGATCAAACAACACCAAGTTCAAAACAGATAAAATACACGTGCAATTGTTATACAAGGCTTACGTTGGCACTTACTGTATCTTTGCATAATTGACCCCATGTTTATTAGCTGCTCAGCAATCTTTTGTAGTTTTTTTGCTCTGGCATAAAGCCATTTGTGCTTTGCTGTCCACTGATTCAGATGTTACCATGCGATTCTCCTGCTGTCTGTATTCTGCCAGCTTTCTTTGAAAGAAGTCGAGTGGCTTATTAACGTGACTGGAGTGTGTTGTCTCTAAGTGTCTTCCTAATTTGTTGGGTCTCATGCGGTCTGCTGCCAGCGGTTTAAGACACAAAGCACACACGGGTCTCTCTTCTGCCCCCACCATCCCCACCATGAATCCAAGCTCAAGCTTCATTAGGGGGTGGGGGCGATATAACCAAAATCTTCTATCACGGTAGAAGCGATTTTCTACCTCGATAACGATATATATCACAATATAGCAATTTGTATCTGAAAATGCATAAATAAAAATTCAAACACAAAGAAACTGTTTTACATAATGTAATTTTATTTAAACTGTGAATTGCTGAGGTCTGTCGCATTTTTTTTACTTTGGCCATATTCGTTTGGATTTCAGATGATCGAAAAGGTTTGATGTGTTTCCACCACTTGTTAAAATAGTGCACTTGTGTACCTTGCAAATCACGTTCATCTCATTCGTATCACTTTTCTTCTACCCAAACCAATTCCACACCACAGACGATGCAACTTTGTCAAAAAAAAATCTCCTCGTTCTTGGTTTCGTCACATGTAAGTAAACTCACTGCTGCTGCAGCGTCTTCTTCCATTGTCGAAGTGTATGTGAAGCCAAACACATCAAAAGTGGGATGAAACCGTGGCACCCGATTGAACCAAATATCTGCGCAAATACAGCGCAGCGCAACTATCTGAATAGCGCAGTGATGATCTGGTTTATTTGCGCAGCCCGGTGGATCGCGCAGCGCCGCTCGAATCACAAACCTGCGCGACCCACTGTGTTTTTATTTAAAAACAATTTAAAATGTCAGGACTGTTTAATATTGTTTCCGCCTTGCCATGCCTGGTTTGTACGTGCGCATCCCAGCGGGGTAAAATGTATTTTGATGGTCGGCGCGGTTTATATCTGTCAGAGTCGCGCAGCGCTGCCCAGTGGGTCGCGCAGGTTTGTGATTCGAGCAGCGCTGCTCAAGTTGGCCCGACGTTAAACCATTATTGTTGCACTATATGGTTCCACTTTTTCTCCCGGCCCACAACTGATGTTATTTTAAATTTACTTGTATTAATGATCCATTTATTTGTGTGATTGTTTAGTTTTTTCCTATTATTTTCCACTAATTTCCTCCCGTTCATTGCGCCCCACCTGTCATGTCTGTATTCCCCACTAGTGGGGGGCGCCCCACACTTTGAGAACCACTGCGTTAGTGTAACTGGGGTTCTTAATCTTTCCACCAGCAGTCTTAATTCCTGCCTTAGATTAATTTATCTTGTTTTTTTTTTGTGTGTGTGATTTGCTTTCCATGTACTAAGTTAAATAAGGGTTAGTATGCAGCCTTGATGTAGTCCTTTGCAAATTTTTATCCATTATTATGTTATCCATCATATATTACTGATTTGTTCTCAAGCACCTTTGAATTCTTCTGAATCCTTGATTGGAGAATCTGGACCATCCTCCTGCTGCTGTATGAATTGACAGCCTTTGTTTGATATTGTGAATATTCTTTAACGTTGCTTTCCTTTGGAATTGGCATATAGACTGACCTTTTCCAACCCAATAGCAGCAGCTCCGCTTGTTTTGTTTAGTTATTCTTTCTAAGGCCTACCTAATCTTACCCACCATGAAATCCAGTTCTAGGTCAGTAATAATTGTGTCCTTGTTGTAATGATGTGGGCCAGAGGGGCAGAGATTGGAAATCTTTGCACGCTGCTACTACGCAGAATTCTGAACAGGCAAAGGCGCGGCCATTTATACACACGGTTGCCAGGCAACACATGGAAGGAAGGAACCTTTCTTATCTCTCCTTGCCATCCTTTGGAATTGTGACAATTGAGCCATTCTGATGATCATTGGTGGCTCAGTGGAAATTTTACTGCCTGCCATAAGGAAGGCCCAGGTTCGATTCTCAGCCGCTGGATGCAGTGCTGGTCTCAAGTCCGGATTAAATGAGAGGATTGTGTCAAAAAGGGCATCTGCCGTAAGTCCTGTTGGGACACCCCCTACTGGGAGCAACAGGCAGGGAGTCATCCTGACCAAAATTTATCATCTTTGTCCATCCTCTGATGCCAAACCCATCATTCCATTAGTTTTTTTATTTTATAGTTTCCAATCCCAGATGATGTATACAGTTTCTTTTGTGGATGTCAGATTTACATGAATTTGCAGGCTTCTATAGACTTGATCAACTTCAGCATCTTCTGCAGTGGTCATTGGGGCACAAACTTGTATGACTATTATGTTAAAAGGTTTGCCTTGTATCTGAATGGAAATCATTCCATCGCTTTTGAAATTGCATCTCAAGAATTCCTTCTTTATTCTCTTGTTGACTATGAAGGCTACTCCATTCGGGAATCATGGCCACAATAGTAAACATAGTCATAACTTGAGTTAAATTCTCCCATTCCTGGACATCTTAGCTCACAGATCCCCAAAATATCAATGTTGATATCAATGTTTTCATCTTCCTTTTAATTCTCCCTTGTTTACCTTGGTTGAAGGGCTTTACATTCCAAGTTCCTAAATGAAACAATTTCCTTTTACAGCCAGACGTTTCCAAATTCAATTTTTTATTTGTCACATACGGTACACAACCAGACACAGTATGATATGCAGTGAAATGCATACATGACTGTTTACATCTACTGTCTTTTGTTACAATAAAATAAAATAGAATAAAATAAAGTAGAAATATGTAAAGTATGTAAAAGAAAGACTGAATAAAGTAAGAACTGTTGAAATAAACTGTATTAAGTATGGAGTGTGCTGGCAGCAGCAGTACGGTGTGGTCATGGAGTGTGAACTAGTGTGATATTCCATCTTTAAAGTGCAGGAGTGTAAAAGTATTCCTTTTGTATGTAAACATAAACCAGAATGTGTAAACATATATGTTTGTGTATTCAGTCCTTCAGTCCTGTGCAAATGTGCAAATGTTCAGTGGTTGGTTTGGTGTGCTCCAACACACGTGTGAAGGTGTGAAAGAAAACGTAGCAAGTTCAATCAGTTGAGTTCTAAGTAGACTTTTGGTTGGGAGTCCTTATAGCCTGCAGGAACAAGCTTCTCCTCATGGAGCGGAAGCACTTTACTGACTGCAACAGAGAGAACAGTCCAATGCAGGTGTGGCTGAGGTCCTTCATGATCTTCCTGGCCTTGGTCCAGCATCACTGCTTGTGGATTGAGTTCAGGTCAGGAAGCATGGTGCAGATGATGAGCTCAGCTGATTGCACCACCTTCCGGAGAGCTCGTCTGTCCTGCATGATGCTGTTCCCAAACCAGGTTACGATGTTTCCCATCAGGATGCTCTCTATGGTGCAGGGGTAAAAGTTCCTAAGCACCTTAGAGGACATTCTGAAGTATCTCAAGCCTCTGAGGTGGTAGAGATGCTGCTGGCCTTTTGTCACCATGGTGTTGATGTGATAGGACCATGACAGGTCCTTTGTGATGTGAACACAGAGGTATCAGGAAGCTGTCCACTCTCTCCACTGGGCTCTCATTGATGACAGGGATATGGTAGTTCCTCTCCTGCTTTGTACTAAAGTCCACTATCAGCTCCTTTGTCTTGCTGACGTTCAAGAGGAGGTTGTTCCTCTGGCACCAGTTCTCCAAATTCCTAATCTCCTCCACGTAGGCCATCTCATTGTTGTCAGAGATCAGGCCCATCATGATGGTGTGGTCAGCAATCTTGATGATCGTGGTGGAGTTGGTGGTGGCCACACAGTCATATGTGTACAACGGGTACAGCATGGGACTCAGAACACAACTCTGGAGGGCTCTAGTGCTGATGGTGAGGGAAGATAAGACATGTCTGCCCATCCGTCCTGCCTGTGGTCTGCCAGTTAGGTGATCAAAGATCCACTGACACAGAGATAGGCTAAGTCCCAGGGGCTCCACCACTCAGCTTGGTGGTGAGTGCGGAGGGAATTAGTGTTAAATGCTGAACTGTAGAATAAAAAGATAATTTTAACATAATTCCCCTTTCTAGTGTCCAGGTGTGTGAGTAATACTTTGTGTAAAACTATTCTCTCTTTTCAAGCTTCTAATAGCTTCTCGTAGTTTTTTTTTTTAAGTAAGCTCTCTTTTTGTATGTTTCCTAGTATGTTTTTGTTGTAATTATATATCCTATGGGTCTGGATTTCTTAATGCTGAAACTCATTTATTCGAGGAACCAACTTCTCGCCCTGGGAACAAAGTCCTCCGCTGGTGTGGTCCCCCGTTTACCTGACAAAGTGAGGAGGCGTATCGTGGCTGCAGAGCAGGCGGTAGGCTAAAGGCTAAGTGACTAGCAAGAAAGTGATGATATATAGTAAGCCTGCTGTGACTTCTGTGATCATGGGAAACGTGAACTCACTACCGAATGTGGCGGTGTGGTGCGGTACAACCTTCTCTACTGTATATTGGGAAACCAAATTCCCCTTAACCAACCTTAACAACTGAATTACCGATTACGCCACCCAGGATTGGTTACCTGGGAAAAATGTAGGGCACAGGTTCGAATCTCTCATTGACACAGGGACATGGATGCAAAAATATACAAATTTTTAATCATGCAAGCAATTAAAAAATTAGTAACATCAATATCATTTAAAATCAAAAACTAAAACATCCCAGACAAAGAGAAACAAAAAGAAAGCGGAGCTGGGAAATTAACCAAAGAAGGACAGGCTAGAGATGGGGCCACACTCTTGCCCAGTCATAAATGATCACACGTGCACCAAACCACTCACTAGGAAAAGGTAATACCACTCCACACTGTGTAAACATAAGCGCATCACTCTATAAGCCGCTAGCCTATCTTCTGTAGAAATATAGATAAATACACTTATTAATTACAAAAAAAAGAAATAAATAAAACAAAAGTAATATATAAAAGAAAACAAATTTTAAAAAATTTAGCTGCAGCGCACCCCCAAACTAGGAGGACGAATACCATCAGCCAGAACGGCTATCAGAACACTAGTCACCAACACCTAGCACAGCAGCATACACAAAGCAAAAGAAAGAAGCCCCGCCCCCAAAGCAGCAGCACCAGCAAAGCAACGAACTGCAGGAAGAAGGCAAAGCAGCAAACATAAAAAAAAAGAACAAAAATAACCGTCACCAGCAAATCAATAAAATGCTAGACGGAGCCAAAACAACAAAAACAATAAGAAAACAAAAACAGTCACAAGGACAAAAACGAAAATAAAACAAAACAGTAAACTCTAGCCTGGAACCAAGCAGTCGATTAAAACAATCCACCGGAGCAAAACAGCAGTGCTGAAGCTGCCCATCAAGCTGTAAGCACTGCACAGTGAAGAAAAGCACCCTCACCAGCCGATCAGTTTACCTAAAATTCAGAAGAACATTAAAGTAAAAAGATACGGCACATACCTGTATGGCGGGCGCCAAGAAAATAAATCTGACCTACCGCGCGATGCAGACCACATCCATCTGGCAGCCAATCCTTCAACAAATCAAAATAGGACAGACATACTGTACAGGTCACATCATATGCCTAAGAAAGCCTTAAGCCTGCTATAGGAAGAAACAAATAATCGGCATACCAATTATACTACAGCGTTCATCTCTCGCCGTGCACACGCACAAACTGTGCAGCTCTTTTAGAAAGGGTAAATACGGCAACAAGCTGCTTCTCCACTGCCTCGGACGCAATAAAGATCTAAAAAATCGCTGGCTTTCCAAAGGAAAAATCACTATTAGCTAGATAACATTTACAGATAACCGAAAGTCCAGCATGACAAACATACCTCTCACGCACACTGGGACCAGACGAAACACTTCCGGAAGCACAACCTGGGGGTGAATTAGCGCCACACCTGGCTGTTCTTGCTGCACCCTTTTATACTCTCCCAGCTACACCCAATAATCAATCTCAGGTGCATAACTTCTGAAAGGAAGTGCAAAACTCCGTCTCACCACACAAACAAAATCGATGAACTGGCCGGGCTGGTGAAAAACATCAATATCATCGCTAGTATTCCGAATGCTAACGTAGAGATACCCGGCTTCAGCACAGTGAGAGCGGACAGGGATGACAGAGCCTGCGGGAAAAGCAAAGGAGGAGGACTCGCTCTGTCCTCGCAAATTCAACATCCTGAAGCGCTTCTGTTAATCTCTGGAGATTTTAACCATGTAACTCTGGACACAATGTTACCTGCTTTCACCCAGTATGTGGACTACACCAGGGGAAATAAAACTATTGACTTACTGTATGCAAATGTTATGGATGCATACAGTGCCACTTCACTTCCCCCACTGAGGAAATCAGATCACAACCTCAGATCACAAATTCTGCTTAAACCTCACTACAAACCAAATGTTATGAGGCTACCCACAACCGTACGTTCATTAAGGATGTGGTCTCCTGAGTCAGAGCACGCTCTGAGAGACTGTTTCGAAACTACAGATTGGGATGTGCTGCAAGGGTCACACAGTGGGAATATTGAGCACATTGTACACTGCACAACGGGTTACATAAACTTTTGCATGGATGTTGCTGTTCCTGTAAGAACTGTACGCTGCTGTGATATCAAAGCTCTCCTGAATAATAAAAAAAGAGAGCTTTCCAAAGGGGTGATCAGCAGAAGATCAAGCATGTGCAGAAGGAACTTAAGGTTCAGCTCAGGGGGGCAAAAGAGCAGTACAAGAGGAAGCTGGAGCAGAAACTACAGAACAGTATAAAGGAGGTGTGGAATGGAATGAAGACAATCACTGGGTGCATTTCAAAATTGTGTGAAACCATTGAGGGAGATATGAAGGAGATGTGGGTTGCCCCTCCTTCCAACTTCGACTCCATCCTCTCCAGTACCAAAGAAGCCACGTCCTGGAGAGATGAATGTTCACAGACCAGTCGCTCTGACATCACACATTATGAAGACCATGGAGCGGACACTGATGCATCACTTGAGGCCACAGGTCAGTCATGCACTTGACCCACTACAGTTTGCATACCAGGGGAAGGTGGGTGTAGAGGATGCTATCACCTACATGATCCACAGATTCTGTCTCACCTGGATCGGAGAAATGGTGCTGTGAGGATTACATTCCTGGACTTCTCCAGTGCCTTGAACACTATCCAGCTGCTGCTCCTCAAAGACAAGCTGACAGAGATGGAAGTGAACTCACAGCTGGTGGCCTGGATCACAGACTACTTGACAGACAGGCCTCAGTGCGGCTGGGGGACTGCAGGTCTGACACAGTGATCAGGAGTACAGTACACAACTAAAAATCCTGTCATGAGCAAAGGTTTGCAGATGACACTGTGATCATGGGCTGTATCAGGAATGTGTTAAGGAGGAGGAATACAGAAAACTGATCTAGGACTTTGCTGCATGGTGTAACCTGAACAACCTGAA
Organism: Channallabes apus; assembly: GCA_030522415.1. NCBI lineage: Eukaryota > Metazoa > Chordata > Actinopteri > Siluriformes > Clariidae > Channallabes > Channallabes apus. The sequence continues at coordinate 8,284,716 of CM060114.1, forward strand.
CCTTAACACCACTGAGACCCGTGAGATGGTAGTGGACTTCAGGAGACCCAGGCCAACCAGAACCCGTAACTATAAATGGTGACTGTGTGGAGCTTGTGAGGACATACAAATACCTGGGGGTGCAGCTGGACGACAAACTGGACTGGTAACACAGATGCTCTGTACAAGAAAGGACAGACCCACTTGTACTTCCTCAGAAGGTTGGCTACAGGGCGGTAGTCATTTCAGGAAGCAGGATGGGGTTTCTTTGGAACAGGAACAATGATGGACTCTTTAAAGCAAGTGGGGATTACCGGTTGGGATAGGAAGAGGTTGAATATTTCTGTGAACACAGGTGCTAGCCAGTCTGCGCAGGCCCTGAGAACTCGACCTGAGATTCTTTCTGGTCCTGCTGCTTTCCTGGTGTTCACTCTCTTGAAGGCTCTCCTCGCATCATGCTTGGAGATGATGAGCGCGTTTCCAGTGTTGGCAATCTCTTCCTGTCTGCAGCTATTAGACAGGAAGAGAACGCATCCTTTCGGTTTTGGAGCAGCCATTTCATCTGGGTATTCTTGCACTGGCCCTCCGCTCTTCCCCAGTAGCATGTTGGACACCTTCTGACCAGTGGTGTCAAAAGTATTCACATTCATTACTTGAGTAGAAGTATAGATACTAGGGTTCAAAAATACTTCTTTAGAAGTTGAAGTATCAACCCAAGCTTTTTACTTAAGTAAAAGTTTAAAAGTACTGGTTTCAAAACTACTTAAAGTATAAAAGTAAAAGTACAGTGAGGGGGAAAAAAAGCATTAAGGTCTCGCTTTCTGATCATGCAACGGGGGGAAGGGGGGGGTGCGTTGTGCGCGTTCTGATCATGTGACGAGGGGGGGGGGCGTTGTGCGTGTTCTGATCATGTGACGGGGGGGGGGGGCGTTGTGCGCGTTCTGATCATGTGACGGGGGGGCGTTGAGCGCGTTCTGATCATGTGACGGGGGGGCGTTGTGCGCGTTCTTATCATGCGACCGGGGGGTTGCGCGTTCTGATCATAAAAATAGAGTAACGAGGCTGTTTTTAAAAAGTAAGGAGTAGAAAGTACAGATAATTGCTTAAAAATGTAAGGAGTAGAAGTAAAAAGTCGGCTAAAAAATAATTACTCCAGTAAAGTATAGATACCCAAAAGTTCTACTTAAGTAAGGTAACGAAGTATTTGTACTTCGTTACTTGACACCTCTGCTTCTGACCCAAGGTGCTAATTTTCCAATGGCCTTACTTGAAGTCTTGTATTACAGTTCATGGGGTTTACTTGGCAGAAATAATGAAATGTTTGCTTTTTGCCTTTTCCATCAAAGCAAGGCAGTAATTTAAATGAGGTATAAGTATTTATTTATTTTCTTTATTTATTTACATAATTATCTTAGATTTGAATTCCACTCAGCTTACAGTACTTAACTCCTACTGTTTAAATTCCTGTCCACTAAAGTGACAGCCTTAGTTAACTTTTGCGACTATGTTTTGTCCATCTTTATAGTGCTATAAAAATAAAATCGGGTGGAATTAAATTAAAACATAATAAACATGTATTGCTAATTAACATTTGTCGTCATCGTTACTGGTTGGCTGCAGACACACAGTGTGTAAATAGCCTTGCATTTCACATTCCACTTTTCTAACGGTCACCGCATCAGGGAGCCGTTCTATATTTTATTATTAGTGTCCTCTTTCCCCTTAAACCTCCTTGTGTAGGAACAGGGCAAATAGTCTCAAGATGCCCGCCACATATCGCTCTTACTCCACCCTCAGCCCCGATGTAAGATCAGAGACATTTAGCTGAAAAAAGTTTACTTCTGACTAGTATTACAATAGAGTATGGGATATAGGGATCAATTGACTACATTATAGTGTAGTATAGGGTTGTGTGCTGTTACAAAGCACTGGCACTGGTGACTCTGTCCATGAATGGTAAATAATAATTATTTTTTTCATTAGATCATCTGCAACATCCCAATGAATGAGATGTTACTATAGAAAACCATAAGGTATTAGAATGATTGCATTAATATAAACCTTTTATTTCAGCATCTGTCTCAGCAAGGCACTAGCTCAAGGACAAAAATTAGGTTACGTCTTGGGATACAGGGTTGAGTCCGATTTTTAATGGACGTTACGGGAAAACACTTCACACCAACATTCAAGAGGTTGTCAATATGAACAGGTTATACTTGTACATTAAAACAGATTATTTTTGATTATTTACTTGATTACTGTCTGAAGTAAGGTGTCGGTTCATTTTCTAGGGGGCGACACCTTTCTGACCAATCAGAATTGAGATTTCAGAGGCAGTATGGTTTTGACGTTTGATCTATTATTGATTATATGATCAAAGCACTGTTACATGCTGGGAAAACATCCTATGGCCCTGAGAGGTCTCATATTTGTCTCTGTGTTAGGATTAAAGAAGAAGGATGCATGGTGTTACAGAGGTGAAGCAGCACCCCTGCACTACACCCTGGTTTTCTACCAGCATCTGTCTCAGCAAGCATCTAGCTCAAGGACAAAAACCTGGGATACAGGGTCGGGTCAGACTTTTTAACGGACGTTAAGGAGAACCACTCATGATAAGTCACATGTGGAAGTTGCATCAGTTAAATATCTCTGAACATGGAGGGTCTGTCATCTATTGCTGAATACAAGCCTGATTATATAATTTAATAAATTATTGATCATTTTAAGGAAACTGTTAAAAAGTTCTTATTAATAGAACAAAAAGTCAATGCAGCTTGTGGCGTGGGTAAATATGCAATATGTTTTATCCTCCACATTTATAAAAATAAATAAATCATTTTCTTTTGGGAGAAAACGGAAAAAGCAAAAAGATGTTATACTGTAGGTGATCCATACAAATGATGTAGTGGTTAGCACTGGATCCAGGTATGATTCCCTCCTCCGGACTGTGTGCATGGAGTTTGCATGTTCTTCCTGATGCGGGGTAGGTTTCTGCCGGGTATTACAGTTTTCTTCCATAGTCCAAAGACATATAGATTAGGCTAATTGGCATTCCCAAATTGCCTGTAGTGAGTGTGCCCTGCGATGGATTGGCACCCTGTCACCCTGTCTACTAGGATAGGCTCAAAGCTTCCCTGCGTCTGCCCCTGCAAACAGGTTAAAGTGGTATAGACCATGAGTTTACATTTGAGTATTTGGCAGACATTTCCATCTATCCAATGATGAAAACTACAAAGCACTTTTGTGAGTCGCCCTGAATAGGAGCGTCTGCCAAATGCCGAAATGGAAATGAGTAAGTGAGTGAGTGATAAGAGTATGCATGTTATATTAAATATGTGGAAAACAGACTTTAGCACAGAAATCCATCCATCATGTGTGATTTATTTTATTTTATTTTTTTAATCCATCATGTGTGCTATTTTTAGGCTATTTTTTAGGCTGAAATGTATCAGGCTAAAACCACCCCTGCAGCATCCCCTGGGTTCCTCCACCAGTGGTGACTATAGGCCAAACTGTACCTCCAAGCCCAAGGCAATTTCTTTCCCATCCCAAATGTTATTATAAACATCCAAATTGGGAAAGGAAGCCGCCCAATCTGGCAACACTGCAAGCGAGGTTCATGAGTCGTCTAAAAAAAAAAACCCACAAGCACACTGTGATTTTCTCTTAATGACACCCAACAGCGCCGGCAGCCTGAGTGCTGATTGCTGTGTTCTCTGTGTCTGGGTTTCAACACACACACACACACACACACACACACACACACAAAGTATAGCAGTGTGACTCTACTCTGCCTAGTGAGGCCTTCATCCACGAATGCAACGTCTCAGCATTTCAACAGATGACAAGATGGTGTGTCTTGTTAGAAGAAGTGGCCTCACACACAAACACAAAACAAAATACTTGCTCTTCCTCAGAGCCTCAGTTTGCTGGCTTTTAGCTTTTATAATCACATACACTAGTCCAGCTCATCTTCCTCACCATGTTTCTGAAATTAAAACCTTACTTTGCCTAAAACACATGTTAGGAGAGGAATTAATTGCTAGTTGTGTGCAAACGAAGCCGGGTGTCGCGCCGGTGACGACAGGCAATATTACATAAGGGGGAGAAAGAAAAAAAAAACACCCACGAAAGACGATCAGTGAATAAATAAAAGAGCGACAGGGGAGCGCCGAGACGAGAACATATGGCTCCGTGGGGATAGCATGAAAGTGAAGCTAATGGATTTATGCTGCCGCGTCTGAAAGTCAGCCGGCTAAATTTAGCCTCATATACAGCGATTATGGAGAATGCAATTAGGGGGAATAAAGGTGCTCGACGGTAGTGGGGTAATTACACTGGAACAGATTTAGTGTGGTGGCAGAGGCATATGCCACACTGAGGCATGCACTCATGCAGAGAGAGAGAGAGAGAGAGAGAGATTACATGTAGTGAAACATAAGCCTAGCACCATCACCTGATGTTTCTCCCGAACACACTGTGAAGGAATATGATCAAGATCATTTAAAAGCCGTCTCCCACTAACATGCTTTATTTTAGTCCGTTCTAAATGCAGCATCAGGTTGTTCTTTCGCTTTGTGTCCAGTTCCACAATTGTGTTCATCAAACAGGTGTCCTGTGAAAGTTTAAGACTACTGTCTGCTACTCATTAGAATTGTGCCTTCGCACCTCCGGTGTCCAGGTTCGATTCCCACCTTAAATTTGTGTATGGAGTTTGCATGTTCTCTCCGTGCCTGGTGGGTTTCCTCCGGGTACTCCGGTTTTCTCCAACAGTTCAAAGACATGCACTTTAGGCAAATATTTGACATTCTCAAATTGCCTGTAGTGTACGTATGTGTGATGTGCAATCTGCAATAAACAATACCATCCATAGTCTACCCCACCTCGTGCCCTAAGGCTCCTGGGATAGGCTCCAGCCCATGCCCATGTACAGAATAAGCGGTATAGAAGACGAATATTTCAATTAAAACTGTTTCTTGTCTTGTCCTAAAAAGCTGTCGTTCGGAAATCGTGTTCCTGTTGAAAAATTATACGAGAAGACACATTTACATGAAAAAGTGAAGAGCCAATCATATTTGAAGGTTCTGAAGCTTTAGGCCAGAAATGTGTATAACAAGATGGTTTGTGGGCGGGGCATGTGGGCAGAGACTGATAGCAGGTAAAATATGGCTTTGAATGAAACATGATAAAGAATCTGATAAACAGAGTAGAACCCGTGTAGCTAAACAACTTTGTATATGTACTGTATAAAAAAGCTAATATTAATTAAACTAAAAGCTCAGACTTGTGACTGTTTCTACTCATCAGTTCTTATCTTATGGCCCACTTGTCCTTACTGATTATTACTGAGCATCAGCTGAAACTGTCTCTGCAGCTCAGGTTTCACAGAACCGTTTTCAACAGAACGGACACTACAGTTCACTAACGCCGAGGTGAGGAGGGATGGAGCTCTGAAAACACTTCATAACAAAAGACACCCACTGTCCGCATGCTACCGTGTGTGTGTGTGTGTGTGTGTGTGTGTGTGTGTGTGTGTGTGTGTGTGTGTGTGTGTGTGTGTGTGTGTGTCCACACTCTGCTAACACACCTGCTACTGACATGTCTAGCGCAGCCTTTACCACTTACAATGGCAGACGAAAAAAGCTGACGAGAGACACTGAGACAGAGAAACCAGCCGTCCCCTCCATTTCCTCTGGCCTTGAGTACAGCTCCAACTCACACATGGACCAAAAACAGTCCAGTGTTTCTTTTTTGTGTGTGTGTGTGCATGTGTGTGTGTGTGTGTGTGTGGTTATCACGCACGCATCACTTTGCACCTGCTGTACCTGCCTCATAATGACAGATGTCTATACAAAAGCCGTGTTTCTGAGCACTAACGTGTGTTTACACTCCACCACACCCACATCAATAACACACAGGGGAGTCTGAGAGGCTGCGGTTGCACTCGAGAAGCCATTTTGATAATTACAATTTATCTGCGCTATAGCAGGAATACTATCCCTTAATAACCCCTTAAAAATGGGTAATGGCATGTGAAAGTATCATGGCTGCCTGCAGTGTATGTATGACAGCTAGTGATTTTTATTTTTATTCTTCTACAACTGATTCTGGTAGGTCTGATTGGTCAGATTAATAATTTTTTGAGAGTACTGTAGGTACAAATCACATATTTAAAAAAACATGCATGTGCAATGGTTTCTGTAAGGAAACATTTATCAAGCATTTATGGAAGGAACAGTCAGAGGTAAATGTCAGGTAGGGAGAGGCAGCAGTATAGAAACATATTCCATGTGAAAACAAAACACACACCAGAAAACTGTACCAAGACTAGTACCTCGGTACCAAGGCTAGCTTAGAAAGATTCAATTCAGTTTTATTTGTATAGCGCTTTTAACAATTGTCATTGTCGCAAAGCAGCTTTACACAATCAAAAGAGTTATTTAAGTTTGTATGAAATGTAAATGTGTATGAATCAAAATGATATACTTGTCCCTGATGAACAAGCCGAGGATGACGGCGACAGTGGCAAGAAAAAACTCCCTGAGATGGTAATAGGAAGAAACCTTGAGAATAACCAGACTCAACCCATCCTCATTTGGGTGAAAACAGATAGCAGGGATTGATCTGCATAATACTATGTGAGACTGGAATTTCAGTATAACAGGAGATGTGTTAAATTAAATGGAGTCCAGGTTGTTGCTGGAGGCTCAGGTAGACTGTAGGAAATTCCAGTCCTCCACTTTTGAACCACTGAAGTCACGGGGCCTCAGAGAACAGCTGTCTGCATCAATCGAGGACAGGACCGTCTTTGCGCAAAAGTGGAACCATCCCCAGTCACCACACGCATCCCAGGAAGACCATACGGGGCATCCATGCGACAAGATTTCCAACCAGAAGCAGGACACCAGGACGAGTTCGACTGGTCCAGAGGGCAGAGGAGGTCTGGATCACTGGCAGCTCAGGAGCGACATGTATAGTTCGAGGGAGGGATAGGTAGAGAAAAAAGGAGAGAGAGAGAGAGAGAGAGAACAGAGCAAAACAGATGGAGAGATGGCAGTTAGGTCTGGTCACAGTCGAACAATGTATAATGTGAATGTATATTTAGTGCAAGCAGAGACTCCGGCAGGACTAACTATGACAGCATAACTAAAAGGGAGAGCCAGAAGGAAACACAAACATGAGGGGGAACTGAGATGTAAAGCAAACAATCACCTCACCGTCAACAAACCTGAGTGATCAAATGAGAGTGAGGAAGACAGCATCTAAACATACCAGTTGACCATAATACTCTACGTCCATGAGTCCCCCAGATCTGCTCCTTTACCTAAGGCAAATCTATTCATAAAAATGCCTGGCTAAATAAATAGGTTTTTAGCCTAGGCTTAAACACTGAGACTGTGTCTGAGTCCCGAATACTATTTGGAAGACTATGCAGTGGTTTTCATAATATGCGGTACTGACAAGCAGCCTGCATCCTTTCATCGAAGTAGGCATGGCGGATCGTAAGACACTAGCAGTTCGCTCAGATACTGCGGCGCGAGACCATTTAATGCTTTATACGTCAACAGTACTATTTTAAAATCGATGCGAAATTTCACAGGGAGCCAATGCAGTGAAGATAAGATAGGGGTGATGTGGTCATATCTTCTGGTTCTAGTGAGGACTCTCGCTGCTGCATTCTGGACTAGCTGAAACTTGTTTATGCACCTACTGTAAATAGGAGCTTCCTGACACAGAGAAGTAGACTAAAAGCACTTCAAAAGCTAGACATCATGCCAAGATCCAAAGAAATTCAGGAACAAATGAGAACAAAAGTAATTGAGATCTATCAGTCTGGTAAAGGTTATAAAGCCATTTCTAAAGCTTTGGGACTCCAGTGAACCACAGTGAGAGCCAATATCCACAAATGGCAAAAACATGGAACAGTGGTGAACCTTCCCAGGAGTGGCCGACCGACCAAAATTACCCCAAAAGCGCAGAGACAACTCATTCGAGAGGACACAAAAGACCCCAGGACAACATCCAAAGAACTGCAGGCCTCACTTGCCTCAATTAAGGTCAGTGTTCACGACTCCACCATAAGAAAGAGACTGGGCAAAAACGGCCTGCATGGCAGATTTCCAAGGTGCAGACAACTTTTAAGCAAAAAGAACATTAAGGCTCGTCTCAATTTTGCTAAAAAAACATCTCAATGATTGCCAAGACTTTTGGGAAAATACCTTGTGGACCGACGAGACAAAAGTTGAACTTTTTGGAAGGTGCATGTCCCGTTACATCTGGTGTAAAAGTAACACAGCATTTCAGAAAAAGAACATCATACCAACAGTAAAATATGGTGGTGGTAGTGTGATGGTCTGGGGTTGTTTTGCTGCTTCAGGACCTGGAAGGCTTGCTGTGATAGATGGAACCATGAATTCTACTGTCTACCAAAAAATCCTGAAGGAGAATGTCCGGCCATCTGTTCGTCAACTCAAGCTGAAGCGATCTTGGGTGCTGCAGCAGGACAATGACCCAAAACACACCAGCAAATCCACCTCTGAATGGCTGAAGAAAAACAAAATGAAGACTTTGGAATGGCCTAGTCAAAGTCCTGACCTGAATCCTATGAGATGTTGTGGCATGACCTTAAAAAGGCGGTTCATGCTAGAAAACCCTCAAATAAAGCTGAATTACAACAATTCTGCAAAGATGAGTGGGCCAAAATTCCTCCAGAGCGCTGTAAAAGACTCGTTGCAAGTTATCGCAAACACTTGATTGCAGTTATTGCTGCTAAGGGTGGCCCAACCAGTTATTAGGTTCAGGGGGCAATTACTTTTTCACACAGGGCCATGTAGGTTTGGATTTTTTTCCTCCCTAAATAATAAAACCCCTCATTTAAAAACTGCATTTTGTGTTTACTTGTGTTATCTTTGACTAATAGTTAAATGTGTTTGATGATCAGAAACATTTTGTGTGACAAACATGCAAAAGAATAAGAAATCAGGAGGGGGGCAAATAGTTTTTCACACCACTGTATTTCTTAACTTGGCAATATTTTTGAGGTGAAGGAATGCTATCCTGGTAATATTATCTACATGAGCTTCAAATGTCAAATGAAAGGCTGGTTGCACTTGATGGAACAGAAAGGGCATTTAAAATCACAGTGTGATCAGAAAGCTTACTTCTAGCTGCTTGTGGTCCTATGACTAGAACTTCTGTCTCATCAGGATTAAGCAGAAGGAACTTAATTAACATCAAATCTCTTATGTCCCGCATACAGTGCTCAACTTTAGTAAACTAGTTTTTCTCGTCTGGTTTTGCTGAAACGTATAATTGTGTGTCATCAGCATAACAATGAAAACTAATATCATGTTTTACAAAAAAATGCAACCATGGGGGGGGGGGGGAGTTTAGGAGTGAAAGAAGGGACTTTGAATGTTGGGACCATGACAGGGAAGGCAAGAGAGTTGGTTGTTATGATGCAGAGAAGGAAGGTGGATATCCTGTGTGTCCAAGAGACCAGGTGGAAAGGTAGCAAGGCTAGAAGCTTAGGATCACGGTTCAAATTGTTTTACCATGGTGTGGATAGGAAAAGAAATGGAGTAGGAGTTATTCTGAAAGAGGAGTTTGTAAAGAATGTTCTAGAGGTGAAGAGAGTATCAGACAGGTTGATGAGTCTAAAGCTGGAAATTGAATAATGTTCAATGTTGTTAGTGGTTATGCCCCACAGGTAGGATGTGAGTTAGAAGAGAAGGAGACATTCTGGAGTGAGTTAGATGAAGTGATGCAGAGCATCCCCAGAGATGAGAGAGTGGTGATTGGTGCAGACTTCAATGGACATGTTGGGGAAGGGAACAGAGGTGATGAAAATGTGATGGGCAGGTTTGGTCTTCAGGACAGGAATGTAGAAGGACAGATGGTGGTAGACTTTGCAAAGAGGATGGAAATGGCAGTAGTAAATACTTTCTTCCAGAAGAAGGAGGAACATAGGGTGACATATAAGAGTGGAGGCAGAAGCACTCAGGTGGACTACATCTTGTGTCGACGTTGTAGTCTGAAAGAGATTAGTGACTGCAAAGTGTTGGTAGGGTAGAGTGTAGCCAGACAACATAGAATGGTGGTGTGTAAAATAACCCTGGTGATGAGGAAGGTGAAGAGGACAAAGGCAGAGCAGAGGACAAAGTGGTGGAAGCTGAGAAAGGAAGAATGTTGTGTTGTCTTTAGGGAGGAGTTGAGACAGGCCCTGGGTGGTCAGGAGGTGCTTTCAGTTGACTGGACAACTACAGCCAATGTGATCAAGGAGACAGGTAGGAGGGTACTTGGTGTATCATCAGGTAAGGGAAAAGTGGACAAGGAGACTTGGTGGTGGAACGAGGAAGTCCAGGAGTGTATACAGGGAAAGAGGCTAGCTAAGAAGAAGGGGGACTCTGAGAGGAAGAGAGTAGACAAGAGTACAGGGAGATGCAGCGTAAGGTGAAGGTAGAGGTGGCAAAGGCCAAACAAAGAGCATATGAGGACTTGTATGCTAGGCTGGACAGTAAGGAGGGTGAAGTGGATCTGTACAGGTTGGCGAGGCAGAAAAACAGAGATGGGAAGGATGTGCAGCAGGTTAGAGTGATTAAAGATAGAGATGGAAATGTACTGACAGATGCCAGGAGGGTGATAGGAAGATGGAAGGAGTACTTTGAGGAGTTGATGAATGAGGAAAATGAAAGAGAACAAAGAGTAGAAGAGGTTACTGTTGTGGAGCAGGAAGTAGCAAATATTAGTAAAAGTGAGGTGAGAAGGGCGTTGAAAGGGATGAAGAGTGGAAAGGCTGTTGGTCCTGATGAAATACCTGTGGAGGTATGGAAGTGCTTAGGAGAGGTGGCACTAGAGTTTTTGACTGGTTTGTTTAACAAGATCTTGAGGAGTGAGAGGATTCCAGAGGAATGGAGGAGAAGTGTATTGGTGCCGATTTTTAAGAACAAGGGAGATGTGCAGAGCTGTGGCAATTACAGAGGCATAAAGCTAATGAGCCATACAATGAAGCTATGGGAAAGAGTAGTGGAAGCTAGGTTAAGGGCAGAGGCGAGCATTTGTTAGCAGCAATATGGTTTCATGCCTAGAAAGAGTACATCAGGTGCAGTATTTGCTTTGCGGATGCTGGTGGAGAAGTACAGAGAAAGTAATAAAGAGTTGCATTGTGTCTTTGTAGATTTAGAGAAGGCGTACGACAGGGTGCCGAGAGAGGAGCTGTGGTGTTGTATGAGGAAGTCTGGAGTGGCAGAGAAGTATGTTAGAGTGGTGCAGGACATGTATGAGGGCGCTAAGACAGTGGTGAGATGTGCTGTAGGTGTGACAGAAGAGTTCAAGGTGGAGGTGGGTCTGCATCAAAGATCAGCTCTAAGCGCCTTTTTGTTTGCTCTGGTGATGGACAGGATGACAGATAAGGTTAGACAGGTGTCTCCATGGACTATGATGTTTGCAGATGACATTGTGTTTTGTAGCGAGATCAGGGAACAGGTGGAAGAAAATTTGGAGAGGTGGAGGAACGCTCTGGAAAGCAGCGGAATGAAGGTTAGCCGCAGCAAGACGGAATACATGTCTGTGAATGAGAGGAACCCAAGAGGAACGGTGAGGCTACAGGGAGCAGAGGTAAAGAAGGTGCAGGACTTTAGGTACTTAGGGTCAACAGTCCAGAGCAATGGAGAGTGTGAAAAGGAGGTGAAGAGGCGGGTACATGCAGGTTGGAATGGGTGGAGAAAAGTTTCAGGTGTGTTGTGCGATAAAAGAGTATCAGCGAGAATGAAAGGAAAGGTGTACAGGACAGTGGTGAGACCAGCGATGCACTACAGCTTAGATACAGTGGCACTGAAGAAAAGACAGGAGGCAGAGTTGGAGGTAGCAGAGCTGAAGATGTTGAGGTTCTCCTTGGGAGTGACAAGGATGGATAGGATCAAGAATGAGTTCATCAGAGGGACAACCCATGTTAGATGTTTTGGAGATAAAGTCAGAGAGGCCAGATTGAGGTGGTTTGGACATGTTCAGAGGAGAGAGTGTGAATATATCGGTAGAAGGATGCTAACGTTGGAACTGCCAGGCAGGAGGTCTAGAGGAAGACCAAAGAGGAGATTTATGGATGCAGTGAGAGAGGACATGAAGTTAGTTGGTGTGAGAGAAGAGGATGCAGAGGATAGGGTTAGATGGAGGCAGATGATTCGCTGTGGCGACTCCTGAAAGGCAACAGCCGAAAGACAAAGAAGAAGATCATGTTTACGAAATGATGTTACCCAGAGGAAGCATGTAAAGGGAAAAAAGCAGTGGGCCTAAGACTGAACCCTGTGGAATACCAAACACCACTTGAGAACATGAATCTATATATACATCTATAAACTGAAGCATGAATCTATACTGTATATAGATCTATAAACTGATAGCGATCAGTCAAATAGGATTTGAGCCTATTTACAATTCAAATCAGGTGTTTATATAAACTGCTGTGTCAAATTATTTGATATTAAATTGTGGTAGAGGTAGTGCGGTGGGGTTGTGGTTAGGGTTGAAGGTTACACCAGTGGCCACAATTGGCCTCCAGTGATCCTTTGGTCTAATCAGCCCCTAGTTGGACTACAGAGGTTCCTAGATGGATGGATTGAAAATACTTGTAGTATGTGAGTGTGCGCTGAAATGGATTGGCACTCTGTCTCATGCCCAAGCCCTCCTGGGATAGTCCCCAGGCCCCCATCACCTTGTATTGGTATAAGCGGTATAAATGATGAATAGTAAATTTTCGTACTACAATCACCAGATATGCTCTTAATTATTCAAGGGAAGGAGTAATCATTAGCTGATTATAGATTTGTTCAGTTAAACTAATATTCTTAAATAAAAGATACAACATGTTTTAAAGTTAGAAAGAAACATTGAGAATCCATTCTCTACTTCTCATTCTTTAATTTACTTTGACAAATAGTTTATTTAAAAAAAATATTATGACTATAACAGAGCAATATATTCTAGAAGTTCTGAACTTCTCTTCAGTCCAGTGTTACTTTATCACTTTTACGGCTTTTTACTTCATCAGTGCTGCTTTTTAAGCTTCATAAAGGAAGACACAAAGGATTTTTTTGTTGTTCATGTAAAAAAAAAAAGGAGATGAAACAATCTTCACGCTATGTGCACACACATCCACACACACTGTATTTTTAGGTCATGGAGGAGGAACAAAGCAGAGACGAATCTCCTCTGTGATAGAGCGTACAGGAGATGTGAGACAGGCGAGGAAGGAGATGACAGCTTATTTGAGGAGACTGATGGAGACGGATAGAGAGATAGGGAATTAAAGGTTGAGAGATCGGAGAGATTCTCTGACAGTGAGTTGAAAGACTGGAGGGACTGCAGCGGCTGGATGTAGTTAAAATAGAGGAAGATTAAAACCTACCTATTTTATCATTTTAACCGCTGCCGCCCCTCAAAAACACACACATGATTATAGTAAGGATATCCACAGATGACAGGACAGTCAGGATTGGAGTACAAATATGCAATGATGTTAATGAAGATATCCCTAGGTCTAATGACACACCCGGTTAAATATCTCCTGTTACTCTCAGTATGGGAATCTGTTAAAAATATCAGAGAATATTATTCACCAATCGCAATGAACATATCAATAGATGGATAAAAAAATGACTTTTTATGTCGTTGGAGTGGATGAAAAAAATTCCTAGCAAATCATCCAATCACTTTTCAGCTTTCAACATGTTGCACTTTGGCCATAAGATGTAAATCATCAGACTCTCAAAGACCACCATGTAAACACAATCATTTACACTAGGCGTGATTTAGGTTCATTAGTCCACTATTTAAGGATAAAGGAAACCGGAGAACCCATTGGAGGACACATTGACAAATTATTGTCACATTCCTCCATCAATCTTTCAAGCTAAGCATCGAACCGGCTATGCCAACACTATTTTGCAGCTTGGTTACTTTCTAAACAATATTACCCCAGTTTGAGCTTCCCTACAATGGTTTTTGGTTCTATTTGAGTACGGTGGTACCTCGCCTAATAGATTTTTCGCCTTAAGAACTGGAATTTTTCATTAAATTTGCCTCGACATACATAGCATTTTCGGCATACAAGCAAGCGAACTGAGCCAAACCAAATGTCCGTAGACGGTTTTTGAAGCAAAAAGAAAAGGAAGCCACTAGCAGCCGGTACCAAGAGGAATTATAATTGAAAGTTTAGTGAGGTTTAATGTCTATTTCATATTTAATTAAATTTACTTTTCCTCTCACAGCCGGAGGCAAAGAGAGAGCTGATTGGCCGAGCTCTCTCAGGGGGGAGGGATGAGAGGTACTTATGCTCTCACATTAATCACGGCTCTACAGCCAATCAGGGGCGTCTGTGAGCTCGCGCACGCGGAAGGAGCGGATAGCGCTTTCCTCCGAAGATACTAATAATACTGCAATGTCATCTGTCTTAGGATAGCATCGTACACACTTCATAAGGGATAGCGTGCATTTCATTTATACAAAAAGTGCACAACATGTACGAAAAGTATAAAAACTGTAAAGTTGTCCATGTTTTCACCACTCGACATGCTACCAGCTTGCTACTAGCCAACTTGTTTGTCAGTTGTATTGTTCTGTGTCGTAATAGATCACAAGGAAATTGGAGTTGAAATGAAGCAGATCGCCACCTATCATATACGCACCACAGTCAATAAATAGATTCTCCTGCTATGCTTGTATAACAGGAGAAGAGCAGCAGTCTAATTAAACGCTCTAGTCGAGCTCTAATCACTGAACAATTCGCATGTACAGTAAGTCTACTGAATGTAAGATGATTCAGAAAAGGCCTGCGGTATTTGTTTTTTGTGGTTTGGGGGTAAATGTGTGAGTAAGTGCAGTTCTCACTGTGCTCAGCAGTGTAATGAACACCGTCTCACTCGGAGTGACACTTTTCACGCTCAGAAACACGGTGTTGTGTAAACCTGGGTTTAACCTGACGTGGGTGTCATCTCGTGTTCCTGTAGGTTTCAGCGTGACGCTGTCATTATAGACGCCGAGGTGAGGGAAGACGCCGTCCTGCACCAGCATGCGTACAAGGGCACGAGGTCACTGATCACCTTCAACCCTGCCGTGGGAGGGAAAAAGAAGAGACCAGAAAGGTCAAGGAGTGTGAGAGATACTTTATGAGTGTGCACCAGGACAAACAGGGAACTTCAACTGCGAGGTGAGAGAGAGAGAGAGAGAGACAAGTGATGGGTTTTTCAGTTTCTGGTATTGTTTCGACAGGGTTGTCAGATCTCCACTTTTGATGAACAGTAATTCTTTTTATTGTTTTTCCATGCACGCAAAAAGGAAATAAATGTCCTCATAATGATAAGGACAGTGTCAAACATCTTCACCAAATGTATTTATTTGTTTGTATGTTTTTTGTTTGGTTGTTTGGTTTTGTTTCATTAATTATATTAAAATGGAAAATGATTATGAACATTAACAGTAATAGCCGAGTCAGTGTGAGGTCCTCACAAAGATACAAAAATGTGTGTGTGTGTGTGTACTGTATGTTTAGGATCAAAAGAAACTAATGTCCTCATAATAATAAGCACTGAGTCAAACATCTTCACTAAATGTATTCATTAAATAAAAAAGGAGACAGCAACAGTAACAGCTGAGTCAGTGCAGTGTGAGGTCCTCACAAGAATACACAAGTGTGTGTGTGTGTGTGTGTGTGTGTGTGTGTGTGTGTGTGTGTGTGTGTGTGTATGTGTGTGTGTTCTTGCTGTATAACGAGTCCCCCATGTCTCTACCCGCAGCTCCAAATGTGACTTAATTACCACCCTGTGTGCTGTGTCCTCGCCGCATCGTTACATTCTCTCTCTCTCGCTCGCTCGCTCACACACACACTCACACATGAGTGGTTACAGAGGCCGAACCCGTGCATCTGTATCTTAGAGTTAGTGTAACTGAGAGAAGCGCTAACAGTGCTATAGAATGCTTGAGATATCATTTCTTCCAAGGATTTTTGTGTGTAAAAGACACAATTTGTCCCCACATTTTAGCTGAATTTATTCAAATGTTTGAGAAAATTTGATCTACATTTTCTAAATTTTATGATTTTCTTAATATTGTTTGAAAATATCGACATGAAGACGTGTTATTACATTTTCAGGTCATGAAAAATCACAGAGAGAAATAGAGAGAGAGTGGTTTAAGTATTTTCTGTACATGTTTCTCTAGATCACTCAATTTACAACTTTAAATTTACCTATAAGCCGATAAAAAGTATGAATTTTTTTAGTAATGAGTGAAAATTTTGCAAGCAGTATTCAAGTCAAACCGGGACTTTTGATGAAATTTCAGGTGAATGAAGGCATGTCCTGACTCTAATCCGAGCCCTTTCCACATGTTTGGACCAGTAAAGGAGTTCCTGTGAGGCCAGCGTTTCAGACGTGAAGCTTGAAGTCTGATCATGATAAAACTTTGTATACATGCTCTAGTGAAACTAGTAGTGAAAATAGATAGAATAGAAAGATCTTTCATTAGGGGAGCCTGCTTTGATTTACTTTTTTTTTTTTTTAATCACTAAAAATGAATGCACAAATTTGCTAAAAATAAATACATTCTTTTTTTTTTTTCTTTCCTGAGGTTAAGGTTAGGAATGGCGCTAGGTGAAGTGTTAATTATCTGCTCTCATAATTATGTCAGTTGTAGATCTTCACAAAGATAATGAGTTAAGTGTGTGTCACCATTTTAGTGTGCTTGTTGTAAAGATAGGAGAATCGTAAGATCCTTCTTCCCACTTTACTCTGCAAATCATTAAAAAAGAGAGAGAGAGAGAGATGATGTCCAACAATCCTGCTGATGGAAAAAGCGATAAAAAAAAAAGTTCAAGCATTATTATAACTGACTGTGTGTGTGTGTGTACTTTTTCAGCTCAGATTTAGGATTTCTTTCCACTGCTCCCCAAGGAAGCACTGTGTAATGTCAGAGTAGGACACACTGCAATAAAGCATTACTCATGCGTCGGTTTGGTTATAATTCACCAGCTGATATGCACTGAGATTTGTGTGTCTCTGTGTGTCTCTGTGTGTGTGTTTGGCGGGGGGGGGGGGGGGTGGATGAATCATAGAAATATTTATTTATATGTGGAAAACTGTATGGCTGAATATGAGTCTACAACTTGTATTATGGTGTTGATAAGAGAAATGATGGAACGATGTGCAATAAGTCAGAAACAAAACAATTTGATGTGTGCTGTTAAAGGGAAACTTATCAGCAGTGGTGTGGAGTAAGTAAGTAAGTGTCGGCGCGCTGTGATTAGTTTCCAATAACATGATTTCTTTCCATTCAAACAGAGGCTAGGGTTAGGGTTAGCCCTAACCCTAACCCTTCCAAGGCTTTTTTTTTCTCCCCGATTTTCTCCCCAATTTTTGATTTAGAGACATTTTGTTTCGTCTCGCTGGAGCGTGAAAAAAAGGTTGAAAAAGGATTTCTATATTTCTTATCGTTATTATCGAGGACGGCATCATATTAAGAGGACACTTTTTTTTTTTTTATTTAACCGAGAAATCCTTGTGTTATATAGGCTAGTAATCTGTAAAAAAAAAAAATCCCTTGATTATTATTATTAATCAATAATTTATATACAAGTTATACAAGTTTTATAATGGTATCAGTTTTTGTTTCAATAAATATTTAATATTGAATGTCCGTAGTGTGAAATTTTCACAGCAGCAGCGACAGATATCCGAGGGGTTTATGTTACCATGGTCACACATGGATGAAGTGATGTCGGCGCTGGTGACTTTGCAGGGTTTTCTGAATAGTGGAGTTTTTTTGAGGGAAGTTCTCCTTACCGACATTCCTTGCAAACGGAGCAGGGAGTAGGGAGCACCCTGTGAAGTACACTTTGAAATAGAACCCAGCTAGGGTGACAGTCCATCGCAGGGCACACACATGCCCACACAAACTACAGGCAATTTAGAAGCACCAATTAGCGTAATCTGCATGTCTTTAGACTGTAGGAGGAAACGGGAGAACCCGGAGGAAACCCACTAAGCATAGGGAGAACATGTTAAGCACCATGCACACTTCATGCGTTCAGAGGCAGGAATAGAACTTGGCCGGGAATAGAACCCGAATCCTGGGGGTGCAAGGTGACAGTGCTAACTAAACCACTGTGCCGCCTAAACAATTCTCTGCATTATAATAATCACACATTTATATTAGAACCACATCCCATGAATCTAGAACTATTTGAGAAAAACAAATAAACAGCAATACTAAATCTATTATTTACAGGCCTCAGTCAATATGTGCATCAATACACAAGGGCTTTAATGCCTTAATAATGTGCTGATGGAAATGTTCAAAATGCTTAATTTTCCTTTCGATTTCCTGTACGCAGTGCTGTTTGGATTTGTTCTCCCTTGCTCAGACACATCAGGGACCAAATATAAGACTATACTGCATATTAATGTTACTGTATGTTGTGGACTTGGAACAAACCTAGTTGTTTTTTTTTTTACAGATAAGAATATATAACATTGCTACTCTACTCATAAGTCAATTAAATATCAATTTAATACATATGTGTTAAATAAGTGTGTGTATGTGGTATTTAAATATTGTTGTGTGTGAATACACACAGCTATTGAGGCTTGAATTCTAATATACTTTATTTTCTGCAGGGTTTGGAGCTGTTTTCCCCTTTTACTACTGGGAAAAAAACTCAAATAAATAAATAAATAAATAGCCCCAGTGCATCGTGAATGTCACATGTCTGTCACTGTCTCACTCAACATGGCAATGCTTTGCATCATATTTGTGTGAGGTGACATCCACAAAATATTCGAAAGATTTTTCACTGGTGTCCCACAAGGCTCGGTGCTCAGTTCTCTTTTCTTTACCTTTCCATCTAAACCATTTCCCTTGGTGATGTAATCTCTTCACATGACAGCTCCTCATGTCACCGTTATGCAGATGCCGCCTAAATCATCCTCTCCTTCCCAGCAGCAGAGATCCATGTTGCTACTCCAATCGCTGTAGACATCTTAAAAAGGTCCTTGTATCAGAAAAGACTGATTAAACGGAGTTCCCAGGAGGCCTGCGTTTCAGACATGAAACAAGTTTATGTGAATTTGCTGCTGCTTCAGAAACGATAAGGTATTGGAATGAGAAAGAGATATGAAATTAATCAGCACCAATCAGGATTCATTTGTGTTCTAAAACTGTCATAAATAGTCTAACTGATTCGCATCTCTTCCCAGTTTATTGGTACATTCTTTCAATATTCACTTACATATGGATAACAAAACACTTTCACTCTCAGAGCGTCTCCAAGTGCCATAAATATCAGCGTATTTCATTTACATTTTCAACACTAATATTTATGGCACTTGCAGATGCTCAAATAAAATATCATGCATGTTTCATGGCTTTCAACATTTCTCTCATCACCAGCACCGCTCCTGTTCACACTCAATGCAAGGAGTACTGTAAGTGTACTAACTTATAAGCAGTTTTGTTTTCTGAAACTGAAAAACTAACACTGCATTTTGATCTCATTAACATTTATACACTTTTAATAGTGCAACTACAATAAAACAATCATAATATAACTACAATATAACAATCCTCAGTACTGATAAGCAGGGTTAGGGTTCAAACATGTGAACAAAAAAAAACACCATGGTATTGGATGAGATTAGATTTACAAATAAACAAATGTACAGTATCAGCAGTAATGATTTCACAGCACAGAGCTGATGAGTTTTTAATTCTGATTGGTCAGAAGGTTTATATTAACGTGTTTATTTCTAATATGTTATCTTTCTTAACGAGACAGTTTTACATAAGGACATGTATCAGGACGTGTTTCTGTAAGGAGTTGTTTATTTCAGATTTATGGAAGGAGTCTCCAGTGTCAGATATTTGTACTAGACAGATGCCAAGCCTTAAATTCCTGGGCTTTTAAGTCTAACTTCAAGCTGCTCCCATCGAGGGGTCGCTAGAGCAGACCATCTGATCTGCACACAACACAGGTTTTACGCCAAATGCACTTCCTGATGCGTGAGAAACCTACCACTGAGCTTCTAATGAAAGAAACTAACTTCAAGTGAAAGAAAATAAAAGAGTGTCGTGTAAGCGGACGACTGATTTATAGCTGCTGTAACACAAATGATAAACAGAACAAGCTTACATTTCTACAACATTAAATGTAACATTTACATTACGTACAGTATTAGAACTGTTGGCATATTCCTGTGGCAAAATTGGAATTCAACATTTTTTGGGACATGCCATTGTTATAGGGCAATATGTTCCTGCCTTTAGAAAGCAGCTGCCTAAACATCTGGCACTCACAAGACGTGAGGTTTTTCATTTATGAGTTAAACTGTTCTCCTAAACATTCTGAATAAATGCTGATTGAAGCAAAATACAAGCACACACACACACACACACACACACACACACACACACACACACACACACACACACACACACATAGGGTCATGTCATTAGCCACTGTACTGCACTTATTAGGAGGTTTGGAGCAGTTTTTTTTGTTTGTTTGTTTTTTTGCCCATATCAGCATTTCTGATGTACGCACACACACTTGTTCAGGCCCACTGGTTTTGTCTCAATGAATTTTGCCCTGATTTGTGTTCAGGAGGTTGAGTTCAGCGAGTTCACTCAGTGCAGCCGGTGTATTATGATGTCGGTTTTATCATTAATAAGATAATAAAGTGTATTATAGTTACTGTACATGTAAAGGCAGTGACTGTGGACTGAGTACAGAGGTCTGTGAGTGAAAAAGTCATAAACAGGGTGGAGATTAAACTATGAGTGCTGATTTTTCTTTCCACAAACGTCAGTAAAGTTTAATGAAACCTCATGATGGTTAAAACTCTCTCTCTCTCTCTCTCTCTCTCTCTGTGTCACGAAATCCTTTATTCAAGCAAGAATTTTTTTTACTATTTCCTTCCTTCAGTTAAAGAGAATAAAATAGAATAACCCCACATAAGATATCTTCACATTGCCTTTAGTTAGTCTAAATATCTTAATATGCTTTTTTAAAAAATCCTTCTTTTTCATATTTTTCATATATTTTTTTTTTGGACAGGGTTCGAAATGGAACATACTGTACAAATGTTCTATTATAAGAATATTTGACTTTTTGACTCTTGATTTACAATTTATTTCTCCAGATTCAGTAAGTATTATTTGGATAGTTGAGAGTTCTTAGGATCTTTAAGAGTTTCCTCAGAAAGACAATCAAAGAACCTTGAATTACACGTTTTCGACTGATGCTTTATTATCATTTATTTTAGAATTAAGATATTTTTGTTCAATGGTGGCTTAGTGGTTAGCACTGTCACCTCGCACCTCCAGGGTCCGGGTTCGATTTCCACCTCAGGTCTGTGTGCATGGAGTTTGCATGTTCTCGCAGTGTTTGGTGGGTACAGTTTCCTCCCACAGTCCAAAGGCATGCAGATTAGGCTAATTGGGGTTTCCAGATTTTGTGTACCCCGACTTGTACCCTACGTCCTAAGGGATAGACTCCATACACCCCCACAACCCTGTACAGGATAAAGCGGTATAGACAATGAATGAGTAAGTGAAAGAGAATGAAATTTGATTAAAATAACAATTACATAGGAACAGAATTTACGAAATCAACGTGTAAAGTGTGAAGTATAACAATATAAAGGTATAAAACTATAGAAGTGTGAAAATATGGTGTGTGGGTATGACAACAGCAGTATGATTTATAGCAGGAACTGATATGAGATGTGTGTCAGAGGCAGTGTGATGTGTGCCCGTGTCCTGGAGTGCAAGTTAGTCCTCATTTTATGTGCAAACAAAAAATGTGCAACATGTGAGGAATGTGCTAAATCATGATTCTGAAGTGTTAGCATGAGTGTGCATGTGTGTGTGTGTGTTATGTGGAAAAAGGCAAATCAGAAGCCCTATGTGGTGTTCTAGTTGAGCACCCGTCTAGCCTGCATGAAGAAGTTTCTCCTCCATCTCTCTATGTTGGCCTTCAGGGAGCAGAATCGCTTTCCTGACCTCAACAGAGAGAACAGGCCATTGCTGGGGTGGCTGAGGTCCCTCTTCACGATCTTCCTGGCCTTGGACTAGCACCACTTGGTATGTATGACGCGCTCAGCTGATCGCACCACCCTCTGTAGAGCTCGTCTGTCCTGCATGGTGTTGTTCCCAAACCAGATTCCGATGTTTCCCTTGGATGCTCTTTATGGTACAGGAATAAAAGTTCCTAAGCAACTTGAATGGCAATCTAAAGTGTTTCACCACAATGTTAATGTGACAGGACCATGACAGGTCCTGCATGATGTGAACTCTGATGTGAAGATTGGAAAATGTTAGCGCTTTTCTAAGCATGTAGTGGACTGTGTCCTGTACAGAACACCATGAGGTTCTACAATGATACAAGAACTTAAGGGTTTAAGTTTAACCTTCTGCTCAGATTGTGCACCGACAATGGCTTGAAGGTCTAAAATTGTTTGCTTGAATTAAATTTCAAAACATGCTGATTTATAGTGATAGTAACATTAGTTTAAATATTTTAAGTAAAGTTTATTCTGATTCTTACAACTTTATCCAAACTTGTTCCATCTACTTAAATGAATAATGTAGATTAGATCAAAACTAAAAGGCACCACAGTGGCTTAGTCGTTTGGAGATTCAAATCTTTCCTTGAGTTGTCTCGGTTTCCTCCGACATGCGACACTAAGGCATGCAATGTAGGATGATTGGTGTTTACAAATTGCCTATAGAGTACGGTACAGTGTGGGTGGAAAGTGCGGGCCAGGTGTAGCTCAGTGGTTAAGGCATTGGACGACGGTTTGGAAGATCCCAGGTTCAAACCCCACAACCACCAAGTTGCCACTGTTGGGCCCTTGAGCAAGGCCCTTAACCCTAAAACTGCTCAGATATGTAATGAGATAAAAATGTAAGTCGCTCTGGATAAGAGCGTTTGCCAAATGTCTAAATGTAAATGTAAGTAACTAGAAAATTTGAAAATGAAAGCATATTATATGGTACTACACATTTACTAAGATACTAACAAGTTCTATAGTATCTTGTAATTTTATAGTATAGTATCTATAGTATCTTGTCTGGTCAATTTTCACCCACGCTGTACAGTGTACGATTGGGAGTGGCTCTTTGCAACCCTACACAGAATAAGAGGTATGGATAATTGATAGAAAGATGGAATGTCATGAATAAAGTTATAGTAATATAAATGCATGGGGGCACAGTGGCGTAGTGGTTAGCACTGGTCTCATGCACCTCCAGGGTCGTGGGTTTGATTCCCGCCATGGGTCTGTGTGCATGGAGTTTGCATGTTCTCCCTGTGCTTAGTGGGTTTCCAAGAATTAATACACTTGGCCTCCAAGATCCTTAGTTGGACTACAGAGGTTTCTAGATGGATAGATGGAATAGAAATCCATGCAGGAGCAATATTCCATTGACGCTCTCATCCAATGCAAACTTTTGCAAAATTATGAATAATTGACTTTAATTGAATGTGGTATGGTTTCACTGTCTCCTCGCATCTCCAGGGGATTGCTCTGGGGGTTAAAATTTCAATCCAGATGGTGTTTATAGCATCTGCTTGTTCTCCCTGTGCTTGGTGGATTTCATGATTGGTGAAACATTGATTTGTTGCTCAGCCTTGAGGTTATATGAATGGTCGTAGCTAAGCAGCTAAACACCAAAATGGCACATTTGGAGGAGGAGTGTAACAGGGAATTTATAGTTTTGAAAACACATTATCTGTGAGGTATTTCAACTGGGGTATCAAAACACATTTTTAAGAGAGCTCCGAGACCTTTAAGTGTGTCATTTAATTATCACTAATTATAACTGTCATTTGAGCAGAAATACTGCTGCTATGAAAAAGGTCTGCTTATTATACACATTTTACTAAAGTTTTTTTTTCAGCATGTCAGAATTATTAGATTTATTAGCTTTAGGTTACAAAGCAAAGCTTTCGCACTGCTGATAGCAAATATGTATATTTTTTCCATTTTCCATGTTTCCATTAGCAGTGGTTGCTACAGTGCTACAGAGGTGATCAGTCCAGTGACTGACCAGTGTATTCGAATACATCAGACTAATGATGGTTCATGACTGATGTATTGGTGCTGGCATGTAATACACCATTCTGCATTTCTTCAGAGCAACACGACACGAGGCATGCTTTCCGTAATGACAACAGTGCAGACCAGTCGAATCCTAAAAAAACAGCATCTCAAAACCAGACTCACTTTATCATACTCTCTTCTTTCCACCCCATGATCTTATTTTTCGTTAGTTTTCCGCGTTGCAATAACGCCACTCTGACTGACAGCTCCTTCCCCCTCGGGCTCGCCACGCGCTCCATTATCCATTTCCGAAACCTCACGCGGTTGTACAAGCACGCACAAACCTCAATCTTAGTTTTTCATGACTCATTTTGCATTCCAGTTCAGTCTTCGTGTTAGTTCTGTCTTTTTCACACGCAACTACGTTGGCACTGATCCCCCCCCCCCTCTCTGGCAGTCGGGCGCAGTGGTAATACGCTTCACTCCGAGTAAGGAGCTTTACCTCGCTCACTTTAGCTTCAGTCTGGCTCTCTGAGGAATTCTTTCATCTCATCTTCAAGTCAACAAACTGCAGATGAGATCTGTTAGCAGATAGATAATACGCTTCATGGAGTCGGTACGGCACAGTCAGCAGGGAGCGCTGAAATAAACCTGTATAAGGAGGTTGCTGCATGAAACGGCCTTTGCTGTTCTAATCATTTTATTCGCTGAAAATTCAGTTTAATTGATGCTGATTTTTATTCATCAGCAGGTTATAAAATAGCACTTGATCCAGCACACAGCATATATATGCATTTTTCTTATACTGTGTGCACAACATATAATGGATACTCGAGATACTAAACAAAAACATCTTGAAATTTTATTGTGATATATTTAACTTAGGAATCTTTTAGTTTCCATTACATTACATTACATAGAATCTCCATGTAGTACAAGGTTCAAATCAAACTAATACTTACAGTATGATTGTGCAGAATACCAGAACACAGATCTGAAATTAAAAACGTCCTTTCTTTCTCTATATAATCCCCTGCTACTGTACACAACTCTACTTATCCCAGTGTTTCACTAGTGGTTGGACACCATCAAGGTAGGAAGATTTCTCAGGACGCCGGAGCCATGATCGGACTGCGTGCTTTACATCTGAAACGCCGGCCTCCCAGGAACTCCTTTAATTACCCAAACATATGTAAAGTGAGGTCAGGACTGTACTCCTGTAATGTGCAAGTGGTGCAGGTGAATGATTGTGTGTACAGTTCCTACAGAGAGTTTTCGACAAGTTATCTGTCGATTTTCAAGGATCAGGCGTTCCACTCGCTGAACGTCATTCACGCTGTCGTATCTCTTTCCTTTAAAACTTTTGTTCAATTCAGATGTTTTATTGCGGCTAAGGGTCTCATCACCGTACCGTGCTTGAAATCTTCGGTAAATGTCAATCGCTTTCACGTCTTCATTCATTCATCACAAGTCCCGGTTTGACTTGAATGCGTGTGTGTTTGTTTACATGCATATAGAAGGAGTATAACTTACAGCAATACGTATCACTAGCATGACGCATCTTCTTCAGTAATTAACATGAAGAAGCCATGGCAGTGGTCCAGCATGGCGTTGACATTAGGGCAGGTTAAATATAACAGTCTGGCTCACAGCTAGTCATTCTACCATTTATCCGTGCTTTTCTATAAATACACGCTTCCCTCCTCATAATTACAGCCCTCTCAAAGCTGTTTAGATGGGAGGAGGACAGTACAGAGAGGAACAAAAAAAAGTGTGCGTGTGTGTCTAGTGTGTCACTCTCGCACAAGCCATCTTTAGCTCTGTTTGTTGTTTGGGATGTAGATCACTCACAGCTCACCATGATAATAATGGTGCTTTTTTATATTTGGGCTGAATGAGGGAGATGCGTAGTGCATACTAGATCAGCCTGACACTGTCAGCATTTCTGTGTGTTTGTGTGTGCGTGCATCTTTTAACAGTGTAGTTCACTGATATTCTTATCATGTGGACTATGAGTGGAACTATTTGTATTTGAATCTGTGTCTTTTTAGATCTACATATCTGTATCTGCATTAAGATTTGTACCCAAACTGGGAGTGGCCTAGAACTGATCACTCACTCCCTTACAAAATGTGATATAAACCAGATGTAGGAATATCAGCAGTGTCAGCATGGTGTGTGGATGCTGCCCCTGACAGCTCCTCAGCTTCAGCTACATCACTCCAGTCATCTCATTTAGAGATGTTTTCTGTCAGCACAAATTTATCTAATGAAATGAGTCATTTCTATTTCTACTCCACTCCTCCAACACATGATAGCTACCAGCTTAGGAGGATGAAGACTTGACCCATGATTCCTGTCGGCTCCATCAGCCTTTTCTGTATACATTTCCTCCCAGACATGACTGATTAGTGTACGTCATGCCACCCCGAGAGAATGGTCACATTTTGTTCTGTTAGACCCATGGACAGGGACAGCTGTGGCATGGTGAGAATTTGAATTTAAGTGGGTTCAAGGTTTTGGCATTGTTTGTTCTTGCACCAGTTTCCATTTCTTGACTAGAGAAAAACAAGTAAACAATAATAAAAACACCCTCTCAACGTCATGGTCTTCTCAACTCAACATCACATCAATTCAACATGGCGGCTCACAACATAACCTTCTTACATTTAAGCCAGTGTTTTTTGTTGTATATACCCTATATGGACAAAGGTATTTGACCAAACCTGCTAATTATTATTAGTACAGAACTATAATTCTGGTGTTTCAATCACTCGGGCTCCTTATCCTCAGTGAAGGACAATCTTAATGCTTCAGCATATACCAAGACATTGATGTTTCAGTGCTCTCAGAACGGTTGTCTACACTTCCATCTATCAACTTCAACTTACACTTCGACGCCCGATGATTTAGTTCAGAAGTACAATGATAATTTACAAATCATCCTTGATGTTTGTGCTCCATCAAAAACCAGGAAGGTCTTGTTTGTCAACTCTGCCCCCTGGTTTACTTGAGAACTTCGCCATCTTAAGGTCAAGGGTCATCATTTGGAACGACTATGCACTAAGACTGGACTTGCTGTTGATAAAGATTTGTATGCTGATCATATGAAAGTGTAACCCAGTTTCAATAAACCATTACTCCAGTTGTCACTGTTGTCCATCAGGGCTCTGTGCTAGGACCTCTCCTGTTTCTTATCTATCTTCTTCCAATAGGGAGCATATTTAGGAAATATGGCATTCAATTTCACTGTTATGCAGATGATACCCAACTCTATCTCTCCTCTAAACCTTCCATGATGTCTCTCCCTTCTGCTCTTGTTGAGTGCCTTGAAGAGTTAAAGGTTTGGCTTTCAAGCAATTTTCTCAAACTGAACAATAGTAAAACTGAAATTCTTCTTGTGGGCACAAAATCAACATTAGGAAAGGCAAACATTTCTTCTGTTTTAATTGACATTCTTAACGTTCCTCTATCCAACCAGGTCAAAAGCTTGGGAGTCATCTTTGATCAAACACTGTCATTCGAAGCCCATATTAATAGTGTTACCCGCTCTGCATTCTTCCATATTAGGAATATCAACCGTTTACGTCCCGCCCCTTTCAACGAAGAGTACGGCTATTCTTGTGCATGCTCTTGTTACATCTAGAATTGATTATTGCAATGCTTTATTTTATGAGCTTCCTTCAAAAATACTTAATAAATTACAGTTAGTACAAAATGCTGCTGCTCGGGTTTTATCCAAAACTTCTAGTTTTCAACACGTCACTCCTGTTTTGCAAATATTACCATGTAGATTTTAAAATACTACTTTTATCCTACAAAGCACTAAACAACTTGGCACCTTGGACCTTCTCGATATACATGTCCTTTTTTATGGAACCGACTTCCTGTGGTGGTTCGCAACAAGTCTCCCAGTTTTTAATCTCGTCTCAAAACCTGTTTGTTTAGACAGGCTTTTATGTAGTGCACTTTTCTGTCTGTTTTGTTTTTAAACCATTGTTCTTATACTTTGACTGTAAGGTGTCCTTGAGTGCCATGAAAGGTGCCGTTAAATAATATTTATTATTATTATTATTATTATTATTATTATTATCATGGACAATGCTACACTTCCAAATTTGTGGCAACAGTTTGTTGAAGGCCCTTTTCTATTCCAACATGATTGAACCCCAGTGCACTAAGCAAGGACTATAAAGACACGTTTTGATGAGTTTGGTGTGGGAGAACTTGACTGGCCCTAACACCGAGCCCTGACCTCAACCCCATCGAGCACCTTTAGGATGAACTGAAACGGAGATTGTGAGCCAGACCTTCTCGTCCAACATCAGTGCCTGACCTCATAAATGCTCTACAGAATGAATGGACATGAATTCCCACAAAAACACTCCAAAATTATGTGGACAGCCTTCCAAGAAGAGTGGATACAATGTCAGTGCAGGTTTGGCCAATATATTATTATTATTATTATTATTATTATTATTATTATATAGTTTAGAAGACATTGGCTGGCAAGCTTTCTCATGAGCAAAAAATTAAGATAGACATTCAATCCTGCAGGACGTTGTGGTTAAAAATGATCTTTCCTGCTGAAGACCGGTCCAGCAAAGACTTTTGATAGAGCAAATTGGTGAGGGAATGACATATGTTTAGAACTGTTATAATGTAAGTGAACAGGAACTAAATAACTCCTTGAATTAAATCAAATTTTAAAAGGTACAGTTCACTTTTTAATCCTTTCAGAAATATTAATTAATTTCTGTGATATAAGAGGAATCGCAGAGATATTTCGTACGGATATAAAGTGTTCTTCTGAACCTCAAACTGGGCAACAGGTCAAGACCTTGCAGCCCTTTCAGCTAGTGCACAGTTTAGGACACGGTTACCTCATCATCATGATCACATGGTCATCTTCAGTGTGAATACTGAAACTCCCACCTGACCAACATAATTACCAACAACAAGAGCTAAAGATAACGCGTACATGTGGGAAAGAGGGGGGAAAAACGCTTACACAGCATTATTTTATCTAAAAGGGTTAAAGGTCAGATTGTCAGTCCATTGCCTGATCCACAGAGCGACCACATTCCACAGAACATTACAATACGCAGATTGAGAATGAAACAAAATGCATGGATGGATAAAAAAAAAAAAGAACCTCAAAGAACACACCAGACATAGAGAGGTTGGCTTTTACTCCTCTTACTCCTAATATCTCTTTAATCTCTTCTAATCCCCCCATACGCTGAACAGTGGTCTATCCCACCACCTGCTTAATATGGTTCATTCCACAGAGCTATCTGAGGCGATCGAAGTGACCTGGTGGCTTTCTGAGCTCCTAAATGATGTTTGTGTGTCTGTGAGCGTCATTACTTGGATACAGTGGCTTGCAAAAGTATTCGGCTCACTTGAACTTTTCCACATTTTGTCACATTACAGCCACAAACATGAATCAATTTTATTGGAATTCCACGTGAAAGACCAATACAAAGTGGTGTACACGTGAGAAGAGGAACGAAAATCATACGTGAATCCAAACATTTTTTACAAATAAATAACTGCAAAGTGGGGTGTGCGTAATTATTCAGCCCCCTGAGTCAATACTTTGTAGAACCACCTTTTACTGCAATTACAGCTGCCAGTCTTTTAGGGTATGTCTCTACCAGCTTTGCACATCTAGAGACTGAAATCGTTGCCCATTCTTCTTTGCAAAACAGCTCCAGCTCAGTCAGATTAGATGGACAGAGTTTGTGAACAGCAGTTTTCTTCCAAGATTGCCCTGGCTCCATCCTTCTTCCCATCAACTCTGACCAGCTTCCCTGTCCCTGCTGAAGAGAAGCACCCCCAGAGCATGATGCTGCCACCACCATATTTGTCAGAGTGATGTGCAGTGTTAGTTTTCCGCCACACATAGCGTTTTGCATTTTGGCCAAAAAGTTCCATTTTGGTCTCATCTGACCAGAGCACCTTCTTCCACATGTTTGCTGTACAAACGGGACTTCTTATGGTTTTCTGTTAACAATGGCTTTCTTCTTGCCACTCTTCCATAAAGGCCAACTTTGTGCAGTGCACGACTAATAGATGTCCTATGGACAGATTCCCCCACCTGAGCTGTAGATCTCTGCAGCTCGTCCAGTCACCATGGGCCTCTTGGCTGCATTTCTGATCAGCACTCTCCTTGTTCGGCCTGTGAGTTTAGGTGGACGGCCTTGTCTTGGTAGGTTTACAGTTGTGCCATACTCCTTCCATTTCTGAATGATGGCTTGAACAGTGGCTCCATGGGATGTTCAAGGCTTTGGAAATCTTTTTGTAGCCTAAGCCTGCTTTAAATTTCTCAATAACTTTATCCCTGACCTGTCTGGTGTGTTCTTAGGACTTCGTGGTGTTGGTGGTCCCAATATTCTCTTAGACAACCTCTGAGGCCATCACAGAGCAGCTGTATTTGTACTGACATTAGATTACACACAGGTTCACTCTATTTAGTCATTAGCACTCATCAGGCAATGTCTATGGCCAACTGACTGCACTCAGACCAAAGGGGGCTGAATAATTACGCACACCCCACTTTGCAGTTATTTATTTGTAAAAAAAATAATAAAATTGGAATCATGTATGATTTTCGTTCCACTTCTCATGTGTACACCACTTTTGTATTGGTCTTTCACGTGGAATTCCAATAAAATTGATTCATGTTTGTGGCTGTAATGTGACAAAATGTGGAAAACTCAAGGGGACCGAATACTTTTGCAAGCCACTGTAGATGGATGTATGGCATTATGCATTTTTTTCTTTATTCCTCTTAGAGCACATAATCTGTCTGCACATATCAGGTTTATTATTATTTATTTATTATTAAGAACAACAAGCCACACATTTATCCCTTTAGAGTTTTATTTAACGCAAAATGCAATTCCGGAACTGTTTTCCATGGCAAGAAATTAACCAAGAAATGGACTTGGCCAAGAACACAGTTGGAGACCGGAGAACCTTCTATAGAAGCTGTGGGTGGACTGGAGATGCTCACTGTGCTCAGGAGTGAGGGGCTGGAGGCAGATGGAGAACAGGTCCAAACAGGCAGAGGTCAGGTTCACAGGCACAATCAGAAAACAGGCAAAAGGCTAGAAATCCAAAAACACTCAGGCAGAATCCAACATCCAATTATCAGTCCAGGGGCCAGATATCTGGAGAGTATATGTGTATAGAGTACTTAGGCAGACGGGATTACCAACAGGGAGCAGACTGAGAGCAGGCAGGGCCGGGCACACAGAAAATCCAGGGAACTGGCAGATGGCTGGAACGCTCAAACACCACGTGAAAGAGACAATCTGGCAAATTGACTGAAAACTGAGCCTGGTTTAAATAGATAAGGAGAGAGCTGAGTTAAATGAACACAGGTGCAGGTAATAAGAAGCACCATGCTGGAGCAGAGGGACAAACCAAACGTGTAGGAGTGCACAGGAATAAACCAGAGGTGAAACAGGAAATGCATGGAACCATGACTATTATAGAACTAATAATAAAAATTTAAAGTAAAATATTAGCATAACTGTGCACTGCTGTGTGTGTACAGTACATCTAAACAGTGAAACCAATATCTATTTATTCGACTAACTTTTAGCCTTTACCATGTCAGTGTAGAAAAAGAAACTTTCCCAAAGAAACATCAAAAGATATCTGACGTTTCTTCACCAATACAAATATAAATAATCCCATGCTGTAATATTTAGATGCTCAGCATGTCCTTGTGTCTCATCTTACAGAAATGAAAGCAATGCATAGCGTAGTACACATTTATTTTTCATCAGGCCTCATCAGTTATTCATTCTGTACTTTCCACCCTATCATTCAGGCTCATTCATGATGCAAAGTCAATTTCTTCCCCCTTCCTCTTTTCTTGTTCATTCCTAACACTGATGATGTTCTCATAATCCCCTCACCGGTAAAGACTCCGTCTCTGATCTGGAGCAGCTAGCGACCCCGTCCGACCCTGACGTGAGGGAAATGTGACTTGAATTTTCTTTTGATTCTGTAGAGCTGCTTCGTGACCATTGTTAAAAGCGCTATATAAATGAAATTGAATTTAATTGAATCCAGGGGGGCTGGAGACTATCCCGAGATACTTAGGGTACAAGTCAGGCACCATATTATACATTTCTACGTTTTATCTAGAAATATGATCTTTCTTATGATGCTAGGTGGCACTAGCAAGCCGGAGGTCCCAGTGAGCCACATGTTCACGAGCACACGCAGCCAATACTGGCATTACTAGCATAAATTACATGAATTACATGTTCATACTTTATTATAGAATAGGCTTCATTTTAGATCATTTCTCCCAGCTCAACCAAGCACGGGGAGAACATGCAAACTCCCTGCACACAGGTGGGAATTGAACCCGGAACCTAGAGCTGCAAGGCGACAGTGCTAACTACTCCTTCACCGTGCCGCCACACTAATAGCTTGAATCGAATCAATTAAAAATGGTGTCTAGCAACTTAATTTTTCACATAGAAACACTTTACATTACTGTTCAACAACTCATAAGTGCACTATGCAGCAACTAAACAGGAACTAATAAGTAGTTCTACGTTAACATTTTATTATTGTCATTATTCCTATTACCTGCTAAGTATTACTCATTAATTACTCAAGAAGTTTACTATAAATTATGCAGTAATTATCGAATCTTTACTAGTCATCACGTCACTTGTTTTAAATTTCTCCTGCGCTACTACTCGCTCTTTGTGACTCTCCTATAATAACTACTGAATAATTGATGATCACACCAACACTTATTCCCAATAGCAAAGTCTTACCATCCTTCTGGAGATCTACTGCCTAATGAACCTTAATCTGCATCAATACCTCAGTGTCTAAAATGGTTATGTTATGAGACAGAAACCCAAACCGGTATTGCATCCCACTCGATGTACATATAGATTATATACTGTAGAACGTTACTTTATGAAGTGCTTATGTTTTTGTAATGTAGCTTTATGAACCCCACCCTTAGACTAGACAAAACATTGTTCTAGTAGAAAACAGCTGTTGTCTGTCAATATAAACATGTATAAATGGTCATGTGATGTTACGTATATGTGCCATAAGTAAGTAATGTGATGTTAAGTATATGGCAATTTTTCAGCATTATACTGTCTCATTTCAAACAATAATCATTTAACTCTCTCACTCACTCGTCATTACCGCTTAATCCTGTATTCGGGGTCGCAGGAGCCTATCCCAGGAGGCACAAGGCAGGGTACACCCTGAACAGGGTGCCAATCCATCGCAGGGCACACACACGCAATGTAACACACACTATGAGCAATTTGAGAACACCAATTAACCTAACCTACATGGACTGTCCCTTAGGAAACCCACCAAGCACGGGGAGAAACTCCATGCACACAGAGACGGAAATCAAGCTTGGCCGGGAATCGAACCCGGGCCCTGGAGGTGCGAGGCGACAGTGCTAACCACTACACCACCGTGCCGTCTCAATAATCGTTTAAAATGAACATTATTCATATTTCTTTATGAGGTTTGAAACAAAAATTGGTGTAAGCTTTCAGAAGCATACGGCCTGTAGAAATTGTTGCTTTAATTGTTTCTTAAAATGCAAAAAAATCTGTAACCATGTCAAATTCATGTCAATATCTTAACAATTTGGTATTTTAGAATAAATACCTGAAATCTAAACTGGCCAAGTTTCATCTGCATGACAGTTAAGACCGTTGAAAGATTTGAATTCAAAAAAGTTCCGGATTCTAAAACATAAAAGAGCATGAAATTGTGTTTTGTGTAAGGTGTTTCTTTTGTGTTTCTTTTTATCTGATAAAAATATAAATGTGTATGAATATGGATCGGGAGATAAGAAGCATTAAGTATCATGAACAATGTTGTTATATGATTATATCTGAAAATTCACCTTTTCACCCATAGGTGAGACACTTTTTAATACCGATACCATGTTTTGGCCTTTTTTTATTACCCACAAGATGTAAGTTGCATTTTCTATCGCATTGTTTTTAAGGCTTTAAAATGGATCGTCTAGACACCAATGGAAAGAAAAATTTTAATCACGTCTAAGGTTGCGGTGATGTAAACACCGAACTGTCAGATTCTGAATAATAACCCACTGCTCTGGAACAACCAATCCCAAAATTCCTAAGACATGCAGTAAATGTTGAAAGGAGCCAGAGGCGGTGTGACAGCTGGGGGTCAGAGGTGAGTGCGCGTATGCGTGTGTATCTGCGCTCATGTCTGTGTGGGAACTGCGAGATTACAGAAGAGCAAAGTGATGCCCTAATTTAGCTTTCACTGTTCACTACAGTCGTATAGATAGTGTCAGAGCACAGGGTGG
>CM060114.1:8321643-8336643 GCA_030522415.1 Channallabes apus
GTTTCAGCGGCTGGCAGTTGAGTGCCAGTGATGTGCTGGGAGGTTTTCACCACCCCTTTGCCAGGCATTCCTTAGAGCAGCCATACTAGACTATAGTAAAGTTGGTCAGGTGCTCTCAATCATGCATCAACAGAAACGTACTAGTATCTGGAGAGACAGATGAACTTTCTTCAGTCTCATGAGGAATTAAAGACACTGTTGCACTTTTCTGTTGCCTTGTTTGGTTATCTTGGCAATAAGGATGAGGTTGTTGAGGAACACCATGCTGATCTGCTACAAATCTTCTCCCTAATTGTTGGTAATGTGACCTACTACTATGGAATCATCTATATAAGAGATGAATGTACTGTATGAACATTCATTCATTCATTTTCTATACCGCTTAATCCTGTGTTCAGGGTCGCCTATCCCAGGAGACTTCGGGCACTAGGCGGGGTACACCCTGGACAGGGTGCCAATCCATCGCAGGGCCCACACACATACACACACTCACACACCCAATCACACACTACGGGCAATTTGGGAACGCCAATTAGCCTAACCTGCATATCTTTGGACTGTGGGAGGAAACCGGAGTACCCGGAGGAAACCCACCAAGCACGGGGAGAACATGCAAACTCCATGCACACAGAGACGGGAATCGAGCCTGGCCGGGGAATCGAACCCAGACCCTGGAGGTGCAAGGCGACAGTGCTAACCACTACACCACCGCGCCGCCTACTGTATGAACAAAGATCTCGCAAGTTTTTAATATGATGGAAGATGATGTGACTAAGGTCTGTCCGTTAGACAGTTGAAAAGCCAGTTACAAATGGAAGTGCTGATGCCCAGGAGCTTGGAGCTTGGTGATCAGTGTAGCTACCTATCTACATATGATGTAGGTTAGTGCAACATGGCGGAAATCATTCATGCATGCTGCAGTAGAAAGCCACCAATTCGACACCGATATGACTGTAGATGTCTTCAGGCATGTGGGAACAGTAGCCTCAGCCAGTGACAGTTTGAAAATATCAGTGAAAACCTGTGCCAGCTGCTCTGAGTACACATCCTAGTATGCCATCAAGGCCAGCAGCCTTACGTGCCTCTACTCTGCTTCGTACGGAGTGCACATCTGTCGGCGAGAATGAGATGGTATGGTCAGCATGGGAACAGTCATTTTTGGCATGCTGCCTCCATCCTAGGTCAAAGCGAGCACAGAATTGATTCAGCTCATCAGGGAGGAAGGCACTGCTGGTTGCGAGAGTGTGTGTGGCTGGTTCGTAGTCAGTGATGGATTTGATGTCCTTCCACATGTGTCTGGGGTCAGAGTCACTGTGGAAGTGGTCCTTAATGCGGAGATGGTTTGAGCCTTATTGTTTTTATGTGCAAAATCAATGAGTTGCAGGAACAGACTGGGTTTAGACTATGCACATGGTCATTAAACTGTCATAAACACTGTCAATAATCAATAGCATTGCACATAAACATAAACAGAGTGCACAGAGAGATGTAAAACCTACAGTACGAGGGCTGATCATGTCACACTGGGACAGTTATGAGAATACAAACAAGTCCCAGTTTGACTCGAACACCCCTCTTTTTAATGTGGTTTTGTCAGTGCTAAAGTTGTTTTAACTTTACATACAACTTTACATCACCTGACTTCTGCGTAATGTGAAGGTGATGTCACAATTTTTACACGTTCTGTATGACAGTTGATGCTTGTTAGAATAAGCATGTATAAGTGTTTACCAAGGCACAAGTCAGTCATCATGAAATGCTTATGTAGGTGTTATTATGTCCTATGAATGTAATGTAACACTTGTTTTAATGGGGGACTTCTTTATGACTGGGATTCCTATTATAATAGTATTTCTATTAAGGCTTATGCCATCTTTTATTAATTTCTTATGTACATACATGTTACTGTATGTAGGCCTATGAACACTACTTTAAGACGAAGGTGCCTGCATTACAACAGAAGTTACATTGCCTGCTGAAATGTAATACCTGTTCTAATGGTAAACATCTTCATGAGAGCTGATGCCTGGAAAATATGCATGTATGAATGGTTATTAAACTCTATGACAGTGCTTATGTATTGTAGGTATATTGTAGCCATATGAACGCCACCCTTATAGAAATTACTAAAATAAAGCGTATTTATACTTGTACTGTAAAACTCTTTTTATGACATTTGATGCTGTGAGAATAAGCATGTACAGATGTTAACCAAGGTCCAAGTAAGTTGGTATTAAATGTTTATGTAGGTGTTATTATGTCCTATAAACACAGCATTTTGCTAAACTACTGAGATATAACACTTGTTTAAATGGAGAACCACTTTATGACAGATGATTCCTGTTAAAATAGAATTAATTAATATTAAGTCATTGTTTATGAAGTGCTTATGCAGATGGTATGTAGGCCTATGAACACCTGCTGCATTAGAACAGGAGTCGCATTGCCTGCTCAAACGTCCCACCACTTCTAATGGGGATAATCTTTCTGACGGCTGATTCCTGTGGAATATGCATGCATAAATGGCTATTAAGCCCTATGTCAGTTTTTATGAAGTGCATATGTGGCTGTAATGTAGCTTTATGAACCTCACCCTTAAATTAACTGCTAAAACAGAACAACTGTTCGAGTAGGAACTCTCTGTAAGACAGCTTATGTCTGTCAGATATAAACATGTACTCTATGAAATAAAAAAATGGTCTCTGTCAGTTGTCATGTAGTGTTAATAAGTAGGTGTTATAAAGTCCTATTGATACTGCTCTTAGATAAACCTTTGAAATGCAACATCATTGTAATGGAAACTCTGCTTATATCAGCTTTTGGAATACGCATGCATAAATGTTACACAGGACTCATGTCATGAAACGCCTATGTAGTTGTTATGTAGTCCTATGAACACTGGCATTAGATAAAGTGTTACTGATGAAACCTAATGGAAACTTTCTATATTAGAGCTGATGTGTGTTGGAATAAACATTTATCCAGTAAATATTTACCTTGGATTATGTCAAGTGTTGTGAGGTGTGTGTGTACAGTATATCCTACAGTATGTAGCGCTATGAACATCGGAAGTGTTACGACTATAAAGATCAGTGATAGATGAATGATTGTCTGTTAATGATGTCTAAAATCACATATGAACATTATATGTACACTGTAACAAATTGCTGTATTTTTTTTTACAGCAAAATTATACAGAAACGTACCGTTTCGCCATTTTACAATTTATTGCTGTAATTTGCAATGCATTCTGGGTTATACAGGGTTTTACAAGTGTTAACTGTATATTTCACTGTTAGCTGGAATTAATTTACAGGTAGGAGGTGCTTTCACTGTATCTTTAATATTTTTACAAGAATTTCCTGTGCTGTTGCATTATGGTATTGCGCGGACTGAAGCACAGCGACAACAGCTGAAGAAGTTCAATTAAATTTACTTCCATAAGTATTAATTATTTCTTTTAATGTAAAGTAATTCATATATATGGGGAATATCCTGATAAAACTTATATAACGTTATGTAAGTTTTATCAGGATATTCCCTCTAAACGTTATGTTTAGGTATTTTGTAAAGGAATGTGTCGTTAACTTCTTTTTTTTATTAATTGTTTTGTCAGGCAAGCTGAAACATAGCGGAGCTAAAAGGTAAAAACGTAATGTCATGCCGGTGTTGATGAATGCTGCTTTTTGTTACCGATTTATTCACTTTGCTCTCGATAGAGTATTATTGAAATAATTGCATATGAAGAGACACAACAGACTGTATAGACTGAAATGCTGACCATTTTTATTTTTAGGCAAACAGTCCCTTTAACTTTTATTTAACTATTGCTTTATCCTTTGATCTTGAGTTGTTTGTAGTTGTTTTGTAACAGCTGATTTTTTATACGTTTTTCTGTAGTTGAAAAAGTAAAATGATGTTACCAGTGACGGTGCTGAAGTGTTGTCAGATGTCAGCGTTAATAAACAGTTTTCTTACAACAGCTTTGAATTTGAGTGATTATTTTTCAAAATCGTTGTTTTAATGCATTTAAATCAGTATAATAGTAAAGTACAGTTACAGGTTACAGCACAGTACAGTTCACAGTTAAAATAGTTATTTACAGGAATTTCATAGTAAAAATTTTACAGCTACATCTTGGCTTTTGTTGAATTCACAGGATTTTATTGGCAACTTTTGTTGCCAGGTAAGTACTGTAATTTAGCGTAATTACAAAAAAAAATTGTAATGCCTTTTTACAAGTTTAATTTTATAATCCTGTAAAAAAAATATATAAAATACTGTATTCTGCAAACATCAATTTATTGTAAATTGCTAAGCAGTATTATACTGTAATCCATTTTACTGCAATTAACGGCTATTTTACAGGATTTTATTGGCAACTTTTTTGCCAGTAAATTAATGTAAATTCTACCGTATGTTCTTTACAGTGTAGTTTCTGTGTGTACCATGCGGATGCTTACATATGTACAGTATATGTGTTCAGTGTATAAGTATGTGTGTGTGCGAGTGTGTGTTTTCATTAAGCATGTCTCGATCTATTACAGTCAAGTATGTGTATTCTGTAAGCGTGTGACTTTTTCCTGACTGTCTTTTGTGTGTAATGGAAAAAAAGGAATGTGGACACAGTGAGGCACGTACACACATAGGCACACATACACACAGTTTAGATAAGCCACAATAACATCAACAAGGCTTATTGCCCTGCCGGCCGCCTCTCATCCTCAATAACTAAAGTCAACAGGACAGCAGCCGCTACCTCTGCTAAAGTCAGCGCGCTGAAACGTCCTCTTATTTCGCTTTACCCCTGAGATATTCATGATAGCACTTGTTATTAACAAAAGAGCAAACATTCACAAAATTCAGGCAGTGCACAGCATGGCATGCAAGAATGATTAGAAAGCGCTTGCTGATTCTCCATGCATGGGGTTTTGACTACGAATGCTACAAAAACATCTCAGAGATACCCCTAACAATAAATGCCTGATCAACTCCATTATAAAAACAGGGGTTTTGGAAGGAGTCTCCAATATCAGCCCTTTGTTATAGGAAAAGTATCAACTCTGTGGTGGTTACAGTAAGTCTGTTTCATCACTCAACCCCGTCCTTTAAATATATCCCCATTCACATCATCTCGATTCTTGGCTTCAATCAGTATTAATAAAACCTCCACCCACACACACACAGCCAGACACACAGACACACAAGCACATCCGCGTTAACTGCAGTAACAAACCCCTAGAGACGCAGAGGGGGAATTCAGAAGCGGGGTTTTTTTTATTTTAGGTGAGTGTGCAGTGTTACAGCCCATTATGGCTCACTGGTCTGCTCGGCTCTAGAAACCCCTTTCTCTCCCATGAGACAGCTGGGTGAATTCCAGGAACACACTCGTGAGGGGGAGGAGGTGACTGTAAGGGTCAGGTCAGGGACGCTATCTGGACAACTGTGACTCATCAGGTTATCATGATGATAGGAGGAGGCATGGGCTACAATCAGATGGAAGATTGTCAGGGTCAGTTCCTTTTGTGAGCATGATGATGATAATGATGGTGATGAAGAAGAAGAAGAATGATGATGATGGTTATGACAATAATGACAGCAATATGGTGGTGATGATGAGGACAGTGATGTTGATGATGATGATGATGATGATGATGATGATTATTCAGGGGTAGCTCAGTGGTTAAGGTATTGGACAACAAGTTCAAATCCCACGACTACCAAGTTCTCCCTGTTGGGTCTCTGCACAAGGCCCTTAAGCCTCAACTGCTCTAATGTATAATGAGATGATGTAAGTCGCTCTGGATAAGGGCGTCTGCCAAAAGCCTATAATGGCAATGATAGTGATGATAACAGCAGTGACAACAGATGATGATGATGATGATGATGTTGATGTTATCTCTCTACTGTATCTCTGTTTTTCCCTTTCACTTTCTGTCTCTCTGATCATTTTCTGTCTTTTCTCTCTCTACATTGGTATCTCTCTGTCATCCTGTCTCCTTCTCTCATTCTCTTTCTGTCTTTTGTGTCTCTTTTTTTTATCTTTCCATTTGTCTCTCACTTTCTTCTCTATTTTTCCATCTCTTCCCTATCTATTTGTCTTTCTTTCTTTTTGTCTTTCTTCTTTATGCCACCTCATGTTTCATCTTTCTTTCTCCTTCTCTCTCTCTCTCTCTCTCTCTCTCAGGGAGGAAATCATAGAGTAGAGCCATGCTCCATCCAGTGGAACTCATATTTCTCATATTATCGTTATGCAGTGTTTTTCACGGACAGATACAGCGGGAGCGTTTCGCTACATAATGACCGCAGAACATAATTCAGGCGTCCCAGAAATAAACAGACAGCTGTTCAAGGGAAGCCATTTCAGCTCTGTGGAGCTTTCTGCTGTGATAAAAAGCCGTTTCCCCTGAACTACTTCTGAAATCTTCACCTCCCGGGTGCCTGCTCACACACAGACGTCTGCCTCCTTTTCTGCAGGGTTTGATTGAAACTGAAATGTTTCTGACTGCAGCCGAGTTAGTTCTGCTTCTAAATGTAATGCATTTGTTGCATTTAGTCTGCTGTGTATGTGTGATTACGAAATTGCAGGTTATAGGCTGTTTATCACACAACTCTAAGTATCTTAATTGTCAGTAAGATTACCAATGTAAGATCGTGCAACGAAAAACAAAACCTCACTGAATTTACGTTAAATGTCTACATCAGTGCCGTGTGATCGAACATGAACACAAATCGCTTTTGCACATCTGGCCAAATCTAGCCTGGGTAGCACACTGGATCAGGTACAGGTAGCTGTATAGTACAGTATATTGGATTAGTTACTCACTCACTCACTCATCATTACCACTTAATCCTGTATTCAGGGCTGTAGGAACCTGGAGTCTATCCCAGGAGACTTAGGGCATGGGGCGTGGTACACCCTGAACAGGGTGCCAATCCATCGCAGGGCACACACACATACACACAGTTTGAAAACACCAATTAACCTAACCTACATGTCTTTGGAGTATACCCGGAGGAAACCCACCAAGAACAAACTCCATGCACACAGAGACGAGAATCGAGCCTGGCTAGGAATCGAACCCGGACTCTGGAGATGCAATGCGACAGTGCTAACCACTACACCACCATGACGCCTCTGGTTTAGGGTCCCTCCAGGTTCGATTCCCGCCTTGGGGTCTGTGTGCATGGAGTTTGTATGTTGTTGTATGCTTGGTGGGTTTCCTTCCACATTCCAAAGACATGCAGATTAGGCCAATAGGCAAATTGGTCATAAGAAATTGGGAATAAATACAATAGTCACCGTTGGCGTCCACTGTACCTAATTGGGCTTCTGAGGTTCCTAGATAGAGCTTTAATTATGGTGCACAAAGTAATGTTCAGTTCATCAGTGTGCATGTGTGAAATGCTCTTACTTTCACTATTAAATATAGCTCTGATTTCAACTTCACCAAGCACTAACCCTAACTGGTCACCAATCGAGTTGACGATTCCGCACTGTCCTTCCAGGTTTTAATAATGTGTTGGACAGTTCTTAACCCAACTCCACACCTTCCTGAAGCGGCAACTTTTTTTTATGAGCCAAACAGAGCATTTCCATTAAATATATCAATCATTTCTAATAATTATTAGTTTACAGATAACCAGAGACACAGAGACCAAATTCTTATAACTACTGTAGTTGGGAAAAGAAGAGCTCGCTCAGGTTTTTGGCTAGGTAAGTGTGCTGAAGCACGAATAGCATGTTATAGCACATTGTGCCTTTAATCATTGATGTGGCATAGAGCAGGGCTTAATAAAGGAAGAGAGATTCTAAGAACTCAGGTG
Organism: Channallabes apus; assembly: GCA_030522415.1. Classification (NCBI taxonomy): domain Eukaryota; kingdom Metazoa; phylum Chordata; class Actinopteri; order Siluriformes; family Clariidae; genus Channallabes; species Channallabes apus. Next base: position 8,329,471 of record CM060114.1, read on the forward strand.
TCCTCTCAGTCCCGGTGCAAACATAGCCAGCATGCACTCAGTCCGATTACCGCAAACCAGTCTGAGCCAGCTGCTCCAATTTCACCTCCGGCTCGATGACGCCAAACTCGATGGTGCCATTATAGTGACTCGACACTTTTGTATTTCTTCATTAGTGTATTACAAGTGCACCATTTTATGACAGACATACAACCCCAATGGTACAAGGTGGCATTCTTAGGTCTCCACTTAAGGAATTAATTCACACCATCCTGCCAGAGGAGTGTTCGTTTCCACTTTGCAGATATCAACGAACCTCTTAAAGGAGCAGGATACAAACTAAGTTTGATTTTTCCCTCAGCAATTCAGAAAGTGTCTGGAGTCTCTCTCTTCTGACTTTAATATCTATTTTTATTTCCAGCCACCCCTCAACCTTGGTATTTACCTCATAATCTTTCTCTGCCACATGTTCCTCCCACCCACCCATGGTCATTCTGGAATATGGCTGAATAATGCATAGGCCTTTGCGCCACCGCTCATGTGCCAACAATGTTGGCATGTCAAGCCGCAGGCATCCAATCCCATTGTCCAATGACACGATGGAAGATATTGGCCGGTGTTGGCTTTCCGCAACTGCGGCTGAAATATTGATGAGCGTTGAGGCAGATTTTCCACCGCCATCCAGCCACTGCCAGCCCTTTCACCCTTTCTCCATCACCTGATACGGGCCGCCTGAGCCCTAGGCTAGTCAGCAGCGGAGAGGAAGAAGGAGACGGTGATGGAGAAGCACCACATTTTCCATCTGCCATGAAAGTAGAGCAGTTCATTATGCACAAGTGCAAAGGGTTTTTTTGCATGAGTGCAACCATGCAGCCATGCATAGAGCTGCATGTCCCTCTGCTATTATAGACGACTGTAATGATGAGCAGATGCGAGTGTCCTTTACAGGTTCTTTCAATAACTATATGTGAATTCCTGTACATTTCTCTATTGTGCAATAACACAGTTCCTGGCTTACTGGTAACCAGTATAAATCTTTGTTGATGCTTTTTACTGAAAAGCAACTCTCATGGCTGCACGTTTTTTTATTCTGTCACTTTAAAAAGTGTTTAAAACTTGTCCATAGCTGCTAATTTGTCCATAGCCTAATAAAGTTCCATAAACATATAATACAACCACTCTCATAATATGAGCTGCAATTAATAAATGTACCAAACATACACCTTTGAGGGTCACCACCAAGGGACCATCACCAGTACAGTTTTATAGGTTATTTCTATGCAACCAATTCCAAAGTTGTCATGGCGTACCAAGTGGACATTTGTGAATTTAAAGGGGGGAAAAAAACTCTGTATGTGTCCTCGAATCCATCACCCCATTTAAGTTCTAGTTTATGGAAATACTGTATATGGAGTGAGTGTCCCCTGTCTATTAGAGTTTGTCTTTGTCCATGTGCCAAAAGTTGAGGTCATTAAACTTCCCCCCCTCCCTGCCCCCCGGAGATCCTTCTTATCTACCCTCTCTCTATTTTCTCCTCATTTATTGAAAGTAGGACAGCAGCTATATCACCACTATCAGGCCAAACAAGTAGGCTGACTTCTCTTACACGTGTCCTGGGGAGATAGCAAGAGATTGTTTTTTTTTGTTTTTTTTTTATTTATGCCCTACTGTATATTGATTACAATAAATGAAAGCATTATGAAGCCTCACCCTTCTACAAGCATCAGGTAGATTTACACTAAATCTCAGTATACACTCAGTGACAAAACAATTGCTATTACCTATACGCCTATACAACCCCGACCTGCAGTTTATGCAACAGTAAACATTTCAGTTTTTGTTTGTTTAGACGTTCAGTTATGTCTGACTCTTCATGACGTCATAGACCATAGCACGCCATGCCCTCCTAGATGCTGTCCATGGGGATTTCTTGGCGAAGATACTGGACTGGGTTGCCATTTCCTTCTCCAGAGGACCATCTAGGGGCAATTTGGAAACTCCAAATAGCCTAATCTAGATGAAGTTTCCAGAGGAAACCCACCAAGCATGAGGAGAACATGCAAACTCCATGCACACAGACCTAACGTGGGAATTGAACCCATTACTTGCAGGTGTAAGTGCTAACTACTAAGGTGCTACCATGAACATTTCAGTAACGTCCTCTTAATTGAGTGTAACACCACATCATGACAAATCCAACGACTGGCTTGAATGTTTCCTCAGACTAATCTTCCAATGAGTGGCCTCCAACGTTTCATTACTTTCACACTTCCATCAGTAGTTCTGACCTACAATTACAAATTGATGTGGACAATTAAAAGTAAAATCTGGAGATGCCATTAATCAATTAGGGTCTGTGAAGTTAAAGAAGGTGTTATTTTCTAGGTAAATTCATGATTATATCTTTCTTAAAATGGTGTACCATTTTAAAATCTGTTCTGAAAGAGAACCACTCTGTCTGGATTACATTCTGTTCATTTTTTTTTGTTGTTTACTTCATGCTGCCAGGCCTTGATTCGCTGTGAGCTGCCAAATGAAACACAAATTGCAGCTCAACTGGTTGTCCTTGTTGCCTCTGGCAACACTGAGGAGCATGTAATAATACCAGCCAAATATTTCAATATGATCACCCTCACACTCAAATTAACTTCCCCCTGCCAGACTGGAATGATTGATTTCAAGGCCATCCCAGAAGCCTTCGGAACAGAGAGCGGCTTTAAACCCCTCGCTAAGGGATCTGTTCTCAATAGCCACGCCAGACCTTTCATGTCCCCTCGTTTGACAGGAATGATAACAAGGAGCGGAAATGGATTTTTCACCATGTGTCCTTGTTATGTCTGCGGCCATCAGCTTTTTGGGGACTCGGTTGGCAAGTCTGAGTGGAACTTATAAACTCTCATGAATAGACATGCTACAATTCACGCTGACCATTTCATACACAGTTGAGTGTGCACTGCTAGGATGAGGGATTGGGCTTAGCTAAAGTGCAAAGAAGTAAACCGACCTCCAGTTTAAAGAAACGATAAGAAACCATCCCTTCTTATAAAAGTGCTGCTGTGTTGAATATTATTCATTCATTCATTCATTCATTCATTCATTCATTTTCTGTACCGCTTTATCCTTATATATAGGGTCGCGGGGGCCTGGAGCCTATCCCAGGAAACTTAGGGCACAAAGCGGGGTACACCCTGGACAGGGTGCCAATCCATCACAGGGCACACACACATACTCACATACACACACTCATTCACACACTACGGGCAATTTGGAATGTCAATTAACCTAACCTACATATCTTTGGACTGTGGGAGGAAACCGGAGTACCCAGAGGAAACCCACCAAGCACGGGGAGAACATGCAAACTCCATGCACACAGAGACGGGAATCGAGCCTGGCCAGGGAAACGAACCCGGACCCTGGCGGTGCAAGGCGACACTGCTAACCACTACACCACCGTGCCGCCTTGAATATTATATATATTATAAAATCTAAATACAAGCATTAAACAGTAGCTAGGTAGCACTTGCCATGCTAGTGTAACCCAACTTTCTTGACTTGTCTAACTATTCTCCAGTCTCTCTCTGGTTGTGGGTAATACTGTAAGTGGGCTACAGTTGAGCCTGCAACAATTTATTTTATTAAACCAAATGGCAAGACAGTATACAAACTTCTACCATGTGCTTCTCTCATACAGTGTCACATTCTCACCTGTCCCCTGGGAAACCCAGGACAGGTAACTTGTTAGTTCCCCATAACATAATTGACATAATAATAATGTGCTGTAGATAATAAATGAATAATATTCAATTCTAAATTAAACCTACAAATAAATTAATAAATTAATATGACCTTAATATACCTTGTGATATGCAATACACCTACTGTATAATAAATAACAAACCAATGCAGTAAACTTAAAATAATGCAAAATATAGTGTGTTTAGGAACTAAAGTTACACTAGGTTCAGCTTTTGTCTAAAACTTGAAGTGACTAGAATTGAATCAGGTAGCCACTATACTATACGTGGCCACTGTTGGGCCCTTGAGCAAGGCCCTTAACCATATAAGCTTCAGGAGCGCTGTAAAATAGCTGACCCTGCGCTCTGACCCCATCGTACTGACAAAAACTTGACATCGTACGCCAAGAATAAAGAATTTGTACTGCGCAGTATTGTACATGTGACTAATAAAAGCTGAACTTATATTAATTTGTTTAAAGATTTTGTTTTAACTAGTTTTACTTTTTAACAGCATTGATTAGTTTTTAGGTCTGATTGATCAGAGCCTGCGAGTGCTAAAAAGATTTCAAGATGGATGGTGGCTTCAAACAATGTGAATGAAGGTGGATTTTTTTACATGAGAACATGAGATAAGTATGTAAAGAACGACCAACTAAGGGGAAAAAATCAAGCACAGGGGTTAGTATGGTGGCCGTGAAGTGCAAAACAAATTAACAAAACAGAAAACAAATTAACAAAACAGAAAACAAATTAACAAATCCGAAAACAAAATATCAAAACCCAAAACAAATAATTTTTTAAATTCAAATAAAGTTTTGTTTTTGGTTTTATTTTGTTTTGGAATTTGTTATTTTGTTTTCTGTTTTGTTAATTTGATTTGCACTTCAGGGCGACTGTAGGTTACAGTTGCCATTCCAAATTTCATTCTCTATATAAGACCATTCAAAGAGTTTTGTTCTTTTAAATTAAATATATATATAAATGAATTGGATATTGCGCTGTGAAGACCCGTTGTCGGGAGCAGCCGAAAGTCCAACAACAACATTAGACTATGGACACATTAGCAGCTATGGACAAGTTTTAAACACTTTTTAAAGTGACAGAATAAAAACATGCAGCCATGAGAGTTGCTTTTCAGTAAAAAGCATCAACAAAGATTTATACTGGTTACCAGTAAGCCAGGAATAACTGTGTTATTGCACAATAGAGAAATGTACAGGAATTCACATATAGTTATTGAAAGAAGTTGTAAAGGACACTCACATCTGCTCATCATTACAGTCTTCTATAATAGCAGAGGGACATGCAAAAAAATAATATATATATATATTTATATAATTTATATATTATATTTTTTATAGTTACATAGTTCTATAGTTACATAAGTATATACTGTACTACCTGGCCCAAAAAATAAAAAAATAAAAAAGGTCACAAAAAAAGCACTAAGGAGAATGCTGAAAATTCTAGGATTGGGTTCAGTATCGTTAGAACACATTATTAAAATGTTTACAATTGTGGGTGAAATAATAATGGAGATTATTATTAATAATGAAATAATATTTGTTCACTTGAAGATCACCTAAACACTTGGTGAAATTTCATCGTATGAAAAAGGCGAGTAGAAACCAGAACTATGTTTAATAGTGAAAGTAAGAGCATGTACACACTTACTGTGGTGAAAACTCACAGGATTAGGACTAAACAGCTGTGTACAAAAAGGATTGGACTTTGGAGCGATGGGAAAATGAGTCCCGACTGATCCTATTCCTGAGAGGGTAAGAAGGGAAGGCCGTGAAGCGATGCTCCATCATCCATAGTGTCCACTGTACGAGCCTCTGGAGACAGTGTTATGATCTGGGGTTGATTCGGATACTCAGGTCTAGACTCAGCAATGTTATGGGGCAATAAAATGAAGTCAGCTGACGACCTGAATGTATTGAATGATTTTAAGGTTATCACATCTATGGAGTTTTCCTTCCCTCAGAGTGTGAAAGAGTGGCTCTGGGAGCACGAGGAATCAGTTTCCCACATGACCTGGTCACCACATTGTATTGTGATAAAGGTGAATGAATGGAAATATTAGAGTGTGTGAACAAGTGTTAACGACACACGGTGTTCCAACACTAATCTCGATTTTATGCCTTCTTAAAGTTAAAAAGACAATAATAATAATAATAATAATAATAATAATAATAATAATCGGACACTGGATTCTGCTTTCATAATTGTTCAAATGTCCTCACTCACTATCACTGTTTTTGGGATTAATTATATTAGGCTTTAAGATTAGATACAGCATCAGTATAAACCTACTCTTTAGCCGGTGCATCTGTTACAGAAAATTAATCAATACCAATCAGAAATAAAAATTCTTAAAAGCAACATTCTTATTTAAAGATCATAAGGATTCTCAACAATTATGAGTTATTTCTTTCATATCAGGTATAAACGTTGGAATATGGAGCGTGAAGCACATGCGCCGGTGCAGAACAAACACGAGCGGTTCCTCACGTTGCTCTATTCTGCAACACTGCGTTCAGTAAACACCAGTTATTCTGCTTGAACCTTTGCCCCCAAATAAGAGTCCAATTTGCGCCACCTTTGATACCACAATAAACCTCCAGCACTCCTCACATGCTACGTTTCCCTATCAGGAGCGGAAGGTTTACGACAGGGAGAAACGCTCCTCAGTGGAAAACCCGGCGTAGGTGCTGGCTCAGGGTCTTTAACCTCTAATCTCCTTAATGTCTTCAGCATGACCGGGTGCAGGTCGCAATTAAAGTTTAACCTTCCTGTTTAATCTTTGCTCCTCTTCCCTTTACTGAGTTCACCGTGCTCGCTTCTACAGCTGTGGTCACTTATTAATGTTCGGAACAGATGTGTTTGGAGCTTAAATATATAAATATGTCCAAAAAAAAAAAAAGTCAACTAAATTAGGAGGAGAAAGGGAAAAAAACTCTCCTGTTGCTGAGGTTATCTGGCTCGGTGCTTGACCTGGTGTAAAGCTCGATTAAACATGTGTCTGATCCTGATAAGGCTGTTTTTTGTTGTTGTTGTTGTTGTTGTTGTTTTTTGACAGCAATAAACAGTTTCTTGTGGAGCCTTGATCTTGTGAACCGAGTGCGTTTATTTCAATCATATCTATATTTCACGTGGTCATATCAGGATTTACGATGCAACACACACACACACACACACACACACACAAGGTGATAAATGTGTGTGTGTGTGCTGATGTGGAGGTGCGTCCTTTCAAATGCTTTCCTTGTACATCTGCAGATTTGGGTTCAGTTTTTGAAGGAAAACAAATCAAATCTGCTGATGGATTTTTTTGTTTTGTTTTTGTTTGTTTTTAGTCACCAAGATTTTGTTTTAAAGCAAACAATCAGAATTCAATCCAATCAATTGTGTGTGGAAACTCTAGACTATGGCACGCAAAGTCAAAGTGCAA
>CM060114.1:8339143-8351643 GCA_030522415.1 Channallabes apus
TGTAATCCTGGTGTGTGTGTGTGTGTGTGTGTGTGTGTGTGTGTGTGTGTGTGTGTGTGTGTGTGTGTGTGTGTGTGATCGACATTTGGCTACTGCAGGTGTGTGACTGCTCTTCTCTCTGGTCTGTGTGCTGCCGCAGTATGAAGGAGGGAATAAATAAAGGGGGGAAAAAAGCATTATGCCCAGAAAGTCACACACACACACACACACACACACACACACACACACACACACACACACACACACACACTCAATCCCACGCTGAGTCAATTCCATCCTGCTATCGCAGTGTGTTCTTCTTTAGCAGCCTGTAATTTAGGACGATGTGAGTGAGCATGGCGGGTAGGAGAAGGTTTTGGAGAACTGCGTGCAGGTTCAGGAGTGCAGATGTTTGTTAGACTAAAAGCTCTTTCATATATATTTTTTTTTTTCTTGCTGCAGGGGGTCGAATAAAATCAAAACAGTCTGAAGTGCTATTGTGGTGTTTGAGTGGTTAGTGTAACTAATTTGTACAGGTAGATATTTATAAAAAAAGATACAAAACCACAACCAAAGTGTAAAACTGCTTCATTTCAAGAGGTTACAGAAATGTACTGAGAATTACAGATGTGCTGCAACTGAGCATAAGGACATGGAGCTTAGATTACATCATCATCATCTGTGACGCTGCTAAACCATGCACATGATGCTGCGTGTGTGTGTGTGTCCGTGTGTGTGTGTGTGTGTGTGTGTGTGTGTATGTATGTGTGTGTGTATGTGTGTGTCTGTGTGTAGGTGTGTGTGTGTGTGTGTGTATATATGTGTGTGTGTGTGTCTGTGTGTGTGTGTGTGTGTGTGTGTGTGTGTGTGTGTGTGTGTGTGTGTGTGTGTGTGTGTGTGTGTGTGTGAGAGTGTGTGTGTGTGTATATATATATATATGTGTGTGAGTGTGTGTGTGTATATATATGTGTGTGTGAGTGTGTCTGTGTGTATATATATATATATATGTGTGTGTGTGTGTGTGTGTGTGTGTGTGTGTGTGTGTATGTGTGTGTGTGTGTGTGTGTGTGTGTGTTATTGCAGTATCTATCCCTCAGTAATATCACTGCTTTGTTTAATAATAAGAAATCAGCTCGTCTTTATAACATTTATTCGGGTCGAGTCAGTGCTTTGGCACTTATTTGTACAGTAAAGTTAATGATACTGTGTGTTTTATTGCTTCATTACAATACAGTCATATCAGTTCTACAGTAGATATACAGTAAAGTTAATATTACACCAAAAATTGCCAGGCTACAGTATCAGACTACACTATAAAATGTTTTATTGATCAAAGTATTTTGAACACAGCGGTGTGATAGTTCAGATTTCGACATCGCACCAGAATGATTGAAGACACAAGGAAGTGGGTTTATACAGTAGATGCTTCACGATGTTTCGTACTGAGTTACTTGAATGTTGTTGTTGGACTTTCGGCACATATTTTAACCCCGGCTGTCTTTCCTGAACACAACCTTCACAATTTATCCAGTGGCTGAGGTTCGACCCCAGACCTTCCGCATGGCAGGCGAGAAACCTACCTCTGAGCCACCTATGAGATTTGAACAAGCATAGAAGAAAAATTTGTCTTTTTTTGGCCAGTAGGGAAAAAAAGATATTCATTAATTGCAAAACACATTCGCTAAATTGTTAGCGAGCTCTAAATTCTATTTATTATTAGTCACATACAAAAATATGCACAGTATGATATAAAGTGAATTATTGCTTATGTGGGTCTTCGGCCTAAAAAGGAAAAGAAGAAATAGAAATATAGGTCGGGCCATACGTTTCCACAGATAAGAAAAATAAATCTATTTTTTAAAAGAAAAAATTAATTCATATAATATTCTCTATATTCATTTATTTCACCCACTGTTCATTTGTGTTTTCAGTAACATTTTGGTGCAACCATGCGACCGCTTCCTGACCCGCTCATCAGTATGATTTCAATCCGTTGCTCTTTTGTTAAATGCATTTTTACGGTATCTTAAACATCAAAGAACATATTAAAAATATTTTATTTTTAGCATGTTTTTAAAAATAAAAATATTTATTTTTCCTCTGTATAGAAACTTATGGCCGATCCTGTAGAATGTAAGAAATGGCAATTAGAAAAGAATAAAAAAAAAAAAAGGAAATCTACAAATATATAACATACAGTTACAATAAAATAAAATATAAAGTAGAAATATATAAAATGTATAATGTAAAAGGATAAACTGTATAAATTATATGGAATGTGCAAAATAAAAAAATGTATTAAAGACCAGGTTGTGTCAGGTTAAGAAAGTCCCGCCTCCTGCCTTATGATTGGTGACAAGAACTCGGTCTTGTCTGTGATTTGGTTAGAAACAAACAGCGGGAACTAAATCACTTCAGTGTTCTAAGTTAATAAATCTCAGTGTCATGTCTAAAAGACGTTTCATTATGTTTGTATTTGAAACATATTATTTGTGGTTGTTCTGTTGTCAATTTCAATTATTAAAAGCGTATAAAAATTCAATTAAATAGAATTAAATTAAATTGTGGGTAAATAAATTGGAAAGCTTGTGTTTGATGTTGAGGATCATTAAACCGCCGTCTAGCATGTCGGTCTGTTTCTACATGTCCCTTTAGGGGTTACACATATTTATTATTTAATGTGTATAATTCACACATTATTTATATAGTTTACACTTTTCTGGTTTATTTCTTCACCGATTCAGATTCATTTTCTATTTAATTTCACACGTGTTAATGTTCTTGTGCTGTCCGTTATTATATATATATATATATACAGTATATATATTTCTGCATTTCTTGTTCTTTGTAACTACTAAATATTGGAGGTCATGCCCTACAGATACTTCATACAGTACTGTGCAAAAGTCTTAATACCCCCCTCTCCATTTCTTCATATTTTGCCTTCAAAGCTCCAGACATAATTGTATTTTTAATGTAGTCTTTGAGGAATAGTTGTTCAGGCTTCCTGTAGTTTTCATCACTTGTTTTCACTCCAGTCCCTGTATCTGAGCAGTACTGTTCAGAGGAATGCTTTTGGTTTGTTAAGCCACTCAGTGACCTATAAATCATTCAAATATTAAAAAAAAAAAAAAAAAAAACATCTAACTTAAGGCATGAACCAATGAGAAACAGGTGCAGATGATGTACAGATGATCAGGTGATTAGTAAACTGTACTGATTTGCTGAGTGCTTGGAACAGACGAGAGGGGAAATGAGGTCGCTGCTGAGGCTGTTACATAAACAAGCAGTTTTTAAATGGCATCTTTAGGTGCGTTACAGCCTGTCACAGTGAAATAATTTCTTTCATTTAATCGACATCATTTAATCTAATTTAATTTAATATGAAGAAAATACAGTACTTTTGCCCAGAACTTTTTTTTACTTAATAAGTTGGCATGTTCACTAAATTAATAAATAAATAAATAAATAAATAAGCAAATTGCAATTTCAACTTAAATCAATGTGTTTACCCGAAAACATGTTATTTTAACTTAATAGCTTTAAATAATTAAATCATTTAGCATTCCTACCTAATAATGCGTTACGTGTACTAAATAATCATTATTCTGATTTGAAAAAGAATCTAATTAATTAGATTAAATAACTCATCTTTCCATTTATTGTCCCATTATTATAAGCAATCATATTGTTGATTAAACAATAAAATTCTGATCATTGTTAATTGTTAATTTAAAAAATCACCATTTGCAGTGTATTTTGAACTCTATCTGCTGTGAGTGTGTTAATTGTTTTGTATGATGATCTGGAGGCTTCAGGCTGGTTAAAGCATAAATACACACACACACACACACACAGGTCAGGTCAATCCCATCACTTATTATTTATTCAAACCTGATGCCTGTCTTCCTGAAAACCGATACAGCTAGAACAAAGGAACGGGAAATAAATGTTCAGTCAGGGATTTCTTTCCTTCTACGAACTCTCATAATCTCTCTCTCTCTCTGTGTGTGTGTGTGTGTGTGTTTGTGGCATTGAATGTGATGTTTTATTCAGAAGCTGTGGATCATCTCAGATATTTACAGGGTCACCCACATCTGCCGTTGCATAATGATCTCTACAACCACAATGCTATTTATAGCAACACTTTTTTTCTTTCTTTCTTTCTTTCTTTCTTCTTCTTTTCCTGGTCAGAGCGATCTGTCTGTCTGTCTGTCTGATTTATTTCTCTCTTCAAAATACACCTGGGGTCGTTTATAAAAAAGTGACAGGAGAAACATATCAGTCGTTGGATTGAACAAGCGACCGCACAGTGATGTCGGGTCTAAATTGGATTCTTAACGTCTCCTTCTTTATTCAGTCTCTTGTCATGATGTTGTTGGATTCCTCATATACAGTACGGACAGCGTTTTTCACAGCTCAGTGTTCGACTTCGAATTTTTTACTTACAGTGGTGTGAAAAACTATTTGCCCCCCTTCTGATTTCTTATTCTTTTGCATGTTTGTCACACAAAATGTTTCTGATCATCAAACACATTTAACTATTAGTCAAAGATAACATAAGTAAACAAAATGCAGTTTTTAAATGAGGGGTTTTATTATTTAGGGAGAAAAAAAATTGCCCCCTGAACCTAATAACTGGTTGGGCCACCCTTAGCTGTCATGGCTCCTACTGGGAAATCACACACACGAACGAACGCAATTGCAGGAAATGACAGTCTTTATTACTTGTAGTCCCGTCTTTGATTTGAACAAACTTAAGATTACGTTTCACAAAAAACAAAGTATGACCCGAGGGCCCTTCACCAGGTGCGGTCTGCAGGCGGAAACACTAGAACATATGATACTCAACATAAAGTACTCAGGGGACACTTTCGAACTGCCACTGGACCGCGTAGAAACCGGTCCGAACGCGTGAAGCTGCCTTGCTTCCGCTACTACGCCTGCAGATACCGCCTTAAACCTGGGTGAGAGAGAGAGAGAGAGAGAGAACACAATCAGCATTCCTGTAGGGTGCACGATGGTGACCAGACAATGTGGTGTGGGTTCGGCTGGGTTAAATAGTGAGATACACAAGGGTAGACAGGTGAATTCACTTTTGTGTTGATGACTGACAGTGACATACGTAGACACACTAGGGGGAGACAAAGCCACGGCTCAGTAATCCGGTGAACCTGATCTCCGGGGCTGAGGCGGATCGGATGTTACATTACCCCCCCTCCCAGGACCGGCTTCCTGAGAGGCAGGTGGGCGCTCGCCTCTAGGCACCGAAAGGGGTCGGGACCCACCGGCCTGATGGAATTGCCGGCGACCGGGTCGGCCTGGAGGTCGTGGCGCAGGACGGTCCGGACGAGCTTGATGGAACTCGAAAATGAGTTCTGGGCTCAGGATGTCCTTTGCCGGGACCCAACTGCGTTCCTCCGGCCCATACCCCTCCCACTCCACCAGGTACTGGAGGGAGCCCCCTCGCCTTCGGGAGTCCAGCAGTTGCTGGACTCTAAATGCTGGAGCGCCCTCGATCTCCACAGCCCCGGGGAGTGAAGGGTCTACGACGCCTCCGTCTAGTGGTCCCCGTCTTACTGGCCTGAGAAGAGAAATGTGGAAGACGGGGTTAATGCGCATGTGTGAGGGGAGTTGTAATTTAAAAGAAACGGGGTTAACTTGAGACAATATAGGAAAAGGACCGATGAATCTGGGAGAGAGTTTACGGCAGGGGAGGTTGAGAGAGAGGTCCTTTGTCGAGAGCCAAACCCGGTCTCCTACCTGGAGCGGAGGACTTTCCCTTCGCCGCCTATCGGCGAATTTTTTGAACCAGCGCACTGCTTGGGAGATATTGGCATGCGCCCCCTCCCATACTTTTTCCGCTTTTTTAAACCACTCATCCACCATGGGGATATTGGTGGGAGTGGCATCCCAAGGACAAAGCGGTGGCTGATGTCCGAGCACACACTGAAACGGCGTTAGGCCGGTTGAGGAGCGTTTCAATGAGTTTTGTGCATATTCCGCCCAGAATAAACAGTCCGCCCATTCATGTTGCCGACTACTACAATATGCGCGGAGGAATTTCCCGAGATCTTGGACAGTCCGCTCTGCCTGCCCGTTTGACTCTGGGTGATAGCCTGACGTTAGACTAACAGTGGTCCCCAATTTCTGGAAAAAAGCTTTCCAGACTCTTGCGATAAATTGGGGACCACGATCGGAAACAATATCTTCCGGTATGCCGTAGTAGCGAAACACATTATTGAATAGGGTTTCCGTCACCTGGGAGGCGGTTGGGAGGGCGCAGAACGGGATAAACCGGCATCCTTTAGAGAAGCGATCCACCACTACGAGGACTGATGTGTACCCTTTAGACACTGGCAGGTCCGTCACAAAATCCACCGCTAGGTGGGACCACGGTCTGTTAGGCGTGGGTAAGGGCATTAATTTTCCAACTGGCAACCCCCGGGGGCTTTTGATGGTTGCACAGGTAGCGCAAGACGAAACTACTGTTTTCACTGTTTCCCGCAGATTTGGCCACCAGAATCTCGGTTCTAGTAGTTTACGCGTTCTCAACTCGCCGGGATGTCCTGATGATAAATTAATGTGTGCCTCTACCGTCACTCGTTCACGTAGTGACTCCGGCACGTAGGTTCGGTTCGGTGGACAGTCCGGCGGCGCGGGCTCTGCCCGCGTCGCCTGGGCTATCTCCGCATCGAGGTCCCACGTGATCGGAGCCACCACGAGCGACGGGGGCAAAATGGGCTCAGGAACCGGGGTTCGGTCCTGCGTCGCAAAACAACGGGATAACGCGTCCGCTTTGAGATTTTTAGAGCCGGGGCGATAGGTGATAACAAAATGGAAACGAGTGAAAAACAGTGCCCAGCGGGCTTGTCGGGGGTTTAGTCTTTTAGCTTGTTGGAGGTACTCTAGGTTCTTGTGATCCGTGAGCACCGTAAATGGATGTTCTGCCCCCTCCAACCAATGCCTCCACTCCTCTAACGCCGCTTTTATTGCAAGCAGTTCGCGATTACCGATATCATAGTTGCACTCAGCAGGTGTCAGTTTTCGCGAAAAAAAAGCACAGGGGAATAACTTCTCCGGGTGGCCATGGCGCTGTGACAGTACCGCTCCGAGTCCTACCTCCGACGCGTCGACCTCAACTACGAAGGGCTTGTTAGGGTCGGGAAGTTTTAATATAGGCGCGGAGGTGAAAGCTTGTTTGAGGCGCCGAAACGCGATGCGCGCGTCCGGCGTGAATGGTTGTAGCTTGCGCGGTTTACCCTTTAATAAACTAGTGAGCGGTGCTGCCAACGTACTATAGCCCCTAATAAAGCGCCTGTAAAAATTGGCAAACCCGAGGAAGCTTTGTAGCGCCTTCACTGAAGTTGGTTCCGGCCATTGGAGTACCGCTCTGACCTTGGTTGCGTCCATCTCGACCCCCAGTGGCCCTATGCGATAGCCCAGAAATGCAATCTCGGTCTTATGAAACTCACATTTCTCCGCCTTCACATAGAGCCCATGTTCCCTCAGACGACGGAGGACGGCGGTCACATGACTAACGTGTTCTTCGTATGACCGAGAGTATATCAGGATGTCATCTAGATACACTATCACAAACCGGCTTAACATATGTCGGAACACGTCATTCATGAACCCCTGAAACACCGCAGGCGCGTTCACCAGTCCATAAGCCATCACATTGTACTGATAATGACCTGATGTAGTGCTAAACGCTGTCTTCCACTCATCGCCCTTGCGAACACGAACGAGATTATAAGCGCTGCGGAGGTCAAGTTTGGTAAAGACGGACGCGCCGCGGAGCAGATCGATCGCGGCCGGAACCAGAGGCAGCGGGTGCTTATATTTCACTGTGATGGTATTGAGCCCTCTATAATCAATACACGGCCGAAGGCCCCCGCCTTTTTTTTCGATAAAAAAGAAACCTGCCGATGCGGGCGACGTGGAGCGACTAATGAGCCCCTGCTGGAGAGCCTCTCTCACGTATTCCTCCATTGCCCGTGTCTCCGACACTGACAATGGATAAACCCGCGAGCAGGGCGGTGCTTTCCCCGGCAGGAGGTCAATAGCGCAATCCCACGGGCGGTGAGGGGGAAGTCGTGCAGCGGCCCTAATACTAAAGACGTCTTTAAACTTAACGTACTCTGATGGCACGAGGGTAGATACTAGGGCGCTAGGACTTTCTATGGTGGTCGTTTGGGCCATCAATGAGGATGGCATGCAAAATTTCGCGCATCTAGGGGACCAAGAAAGGATGCGAGCACTTGTCCAATCAAAATTGGGGTTATGAGAGCTAAGCCATGGAAGGCCGAGCACGACGGAATGATTCACCTGAGAGATCACATAAAATTCCAACTCTTCAGTGTGATTCGGGAAAGTTAACCGTAGGGGCACGGAGATCATGTTAACAGGCGATTGACCTAATGGTTTGCCATCCAGAGCGTTAATCACGATCGGGGTTGGAAGCTTCGACACAGGAGCGTGCAGCGAGGAAAGGAGAGAGGATGAAATGAAATTCCCAGCCGATCCCGAATCTATTAGGGGGGAAACAGAAATAAGATTATTGTTATATGACAGGGTGGCTTTAACACAAAATGACCGGTTGGTTCGTGCAGGTGTGTTCGTGTATATGACTGGTGAGGGTGTGTCCGTGTTTATGGTTATTGGCGGTGTGTGCGCGTGTATGACTGCTGGGGGTGTGTCCGTGTTTAGGGTTCGTGGAGGTATGTTTGTGTATCTGGTTCGTGGAAGTGTGTCCATTTTTACTTTTAGCAGTGGGCATTCTCGGATGAGATGCCCCCCCCCCCCGCAGTACAGGCACAGTCCGGCCGTAAGTCGGCGTCGCCTTTCCTGCGCCGATAGCCTGGATGTGCCGATGTCCATAGACTCAACAGCCGGGGACTCGCGTGATTCCGGTGGGCTTTTGCTGAGGCGTGGGCGGTGGTGCGGTTCAACTCTGCCTCCTGCTCCTCTGGCGGGGGCCTGTCGTTTCTGACCGCGGAGGTGCTGGTCCAGCTTGATGGCGAGTTGGATGGTTTCATCCAGATCCATTTCTGCATCTCGGCATGCCAACTCAAGCTGGATGTCTGGCTGGAGACCGTCCCGAAAGCGTGCGAGGAGGCTTTTCTCGCACCATTCGCTCTCCGCGGCCAGGATCTTAAATTTCACCGCATAGTCGGCGACAGTGGTTGGCCCCTGCTTAAGTCGTAGTAGTTGCTGTTCCCCGGTTCTGCCCTGGTCCGGGTGATCAAAGACTGCGCGAAACGCGCGGAGGAAGCGGACGAAGTCATTCATATCGCGGCCACCCGCACTCCACATGGCGGCGGCCCAGTCCATCGCCGCACCTGTGAGCTGCTGTGTTACGAAACTGATCTTTTGTCTCTCATCGAGACCAGGGTACTCAGCCAGGTACAGCTCACAGGCCAGGAGGAACTTTCTGCAGCCTTCTGGGTCGCCAGCATACCTTTCCGGGGGGGCTGCTCGTGGAGGAGATCGTGACGCGCGTCTTGGCGCCGCAGGAGAAGGCGACTGTCTCGTCGCGATGTCACGAACACTGTGGGCCAGGTCGTTGATCGCCCTGGCCAAGCTGTCCATCTGCCCCTGCTGTCGCCTGATGTAGTCCATCATTGGGACCGTATGATCGGTGACGGGTGTTCCTGCTGCGCTCGGGTATTGGGTCTGGTCATCTGTCATGGCTCCTACTGGGAAATCACACACACGAACGAACGCAATTGCAGGAAATGACAGTCTTTATTACTTGTAGTCCCGTCTTTGATTTGAACAAACTTAAGATTACGTTTCACAAAAAACAAAGTATGACCCGAGGGCCCTTCACCAGGTGCGGTCTGCAGGCGGAAACACTAGAACATATGATACTCAACATAAAGTACTCAGGGGACACTTTCGAACTGCCACTGGACCGCGTAGAAACCGGTCCGAACGCGTAAAGCTGCCTTGCTTCCGCTACTACGCCTGCAGATACCGCCTTAAACCTGGGTGAGAGAGAGAGAGAGAGAGAGAGAACACAATCAGCATTCCTGTAGGGTGCACGATGGTGACCAGACAATGTGGTGTGGGTTCGGCTGGGTTAAATAGTGAGATACACAAGGGTAGACAGGTGAATTCACTTTTGTGTTGATGACTGACAGTGACATACGTAGACACACTAGGGGGAGACAAAGCCACGGCTCAGTAATCCGGTGAACCTGATCTCCGGGGCTGAGGCGGATCGGATGTTACATTAGCAGCAATAACTGCAATCAAGCGTTTGCGATAACTTGCAACGAGTCTTTTACAGCGCTCTGGAGGAATTTTGGCCCACTCATCTTTGCAGAATTGTTGTAATTCAGCTTTATTTGAGGGTTTTCTAGCATGAACCGCCTTTTTAAGGTCATGCCACAACATCTCAGTAGGATTCAGGTCAGGACTTTGACTAGGCCACTCCAAAGTCTTCATTTTGTTTTTCTTCAGCCATTCAGAGGTGGATTTGCTGGTGTGTTTTGGGTCATTGTCCTGCTGTAGCACCCAAGCTCGCTTCAGCTTGAGTTGACGAACAGATGGCCGGACATTCTCCTTCCGGATTTTTTGGTAGACAGTAGAATTCATGGTTCCATCTATCACAGCAAGCCTTCCAGGTCCTGAAGCAGCAAAACAACCCCAGACCATCACACTACCACCACCATATTTTACTGTTGGTATGATGTTCTTTTTCTGAAATGCTGTGTTACTTTTACGCCAGATGTAACGGGACACGCACCTTCCAAAAAGTTCAACTTTTGTCTCGTCGGTCCACAAGGTATTTTCCCAAAAGTCTTGGCAATCATTGAGATGTTTTTTAGCAAAATTGAGACGAGCCTTAATGTTCTTTTTGCTTAAAAGTGGTTTGCACCTTGGAAATCTGCCATGCAGGCCGTTTTTGCCCAGTCTCTTTCTTATGGTGGAGTCGTGAACACTGACCTTAATTGAGGCAAGTGAGGCCTGCAGTTCTTTAGATGTTGTCCTGGGGTCTTTTGTGGCCTCTCGGATGAGTTGTCTCTGCGCTCTTGGGGTAATTTTGGTCGGCCGGCCACTCCTGGGAAGGTTCACCACTGTTCCATGTTTTTGCCATTTGTGGATAATGGCTCTCACTGTGGTTCGCTGGAGTCCCAAAGCTTTAGAAATGGCTTTATAACCTTTACCAGACTGATAGATCTCAATTACTTTTGTTCTCATTTGTTCCTGAATTTCTTTGGATCTTGGCATGATGTCTAGCTTTTGAGGTGCTTTTGGTCTACTTCTCTGTGTCAGGTAGCTCCTATTTAAGTGATTTCTTGATTGAAACAGGTGTGGCAGTAATCAGGCCTGGGGGTGACTACAGAAATTGAACTCAGGTGTGATAAACCACAGTTAAGTTATTTTTTAACAAGGGGGGCAATCACTTTTTCACACAGGGCCATGTAGATTTGGAGTTTTTTTCTCCCTTAATAATGTAAACCTTCATTTAAAAACTGCATTTTGTGTTCAATTATGTTATCTTTGACTAATAGTTAACAGTTTTTGATGAGCAGAAACATTTAAGTGTGACAAACATGCAAAAGAATAAGAAATCAGGAAGGGGGGCAAATAGTTTTTCACACCACTGTATTTATATATATTTTTATAAATAAATAAACAAAAAAAATAATTTCTGAGAAACTTTTGCTTTTTTAAAGAGACTTGAGCATTGTTTGTTCTTGCTTAATTGTTTGGTGATTTTTGAGCAATATTTGCTCTTTTTGATTGACGTTTGCATTATTTTTGGATGTATTAGCACTTTTGCAATGATTTTTATTTTGTTTGTGACTGTTTTTTTAAAACAGCATTTGCTATTGACGTGCAGTTTTTATCTATTTTTTATTTCTGTGTGATTTTTTTTTTTTTTTTTTTTAGCTATTTTACTCGTCAGACCAGCTTTCTGAGTGACCCTTACTAGTTTTTTTTTTTTTTTTTTTTTGCACTACTCATCTGACTAGACTTCAGCTCGCAGAATAATTTCATTATTTTTGTTTCCAAAAATGATCAAACTGTTCCGTTTCCTGGATGTTTTGGAAACATTGTTAATTAATGTTCTACACTGTTTCAATCAGAACAGCGGTTTCGAACCGTCTCTTCTCCTGTTCCAGCCAGTTGTCCCTTTACATACTGTACGTCCCTATTCATTTTGCAGAATGTCAGGTTTTTTTCTGTTTCTTTTTGTAAAACTGTTTAAACTCAGCCAGATCAGTGTGGGAGAAGGAATTCTAATGTCCTCTAATTTCTTCTACATGATCTTGCCAATGAATTCCTCAAGCTGGCAGTGGATTGAAAGTGATTACAGTTGGAACAAATACTCATAAAATCACACAATTTTTAATTTTTTTTGCACATTTCTAGATCACTTTTTTCCCCCTTTTTTATTTAACGTATGAGATGATTATAGTTTGGAGATCAGCACTAATGCTTCACCCACGTGCTCTTTTACTGTCACTGAATAATACGGTTTAAAACGGGGGGGGGGGGGGTTT
>CM060114.1:9059143-9119143 GCA_030522415.1 Channallabes apus
AGGAAGGAAATGAAAAAAAAAAAAAAGAGACGAGTTAATTTTTGTTTTGTTCTGGTGTGTGTGTGTGAAAGCGTGTGTGCACTGTCCCATAGCTTTAAGTCTATAATGCGTGGACGTCTTTGACATGGAGTTAATGCGACTTTAACAGCTTTATCAGTGAGGCGCTCCCTTTAGTGGCACTGACCCTGTGGGACGCCCACAGATAATTAAAATCACACATCTGCCCTTTTCCACTGTGTAAACATCACATGTCTTCCTCGTCCTCCTCCTCCTCCGTCTCTCTGTGTCCCCATTTACTTTTCACTCCAATAAAGAAATCCCCATCTGTCCACGGGGTCGAGTCATCAGATGAGCTACTATTAATGAATTTCATACACGTGTCTGGTTGAAGAGCCAAGCATGTGTGTGACGTGTTCTAATCAAATTTGAATTGCAAGTCCCGAGATAATACTCTCAGATCAAGACGGAGGATTAACATGAGATTGTTTTGTTTTCCCCCTCCAGTCAAGGCTGACATCTGCAGTACAAAGGTCAAAATTCAAGGTCATTTTGCACAATTCCTGTATTGTACAACTGGCATTTAATTTCACATATAGACTTTTTTTCATGAGAGGTTTTCAAGTCAAACTGGGACTTTTGATTGTGCAGAATTTGACAACACTGCATCTGGACAATCAACAGTCCCGGTTTGACTCAAACGCCGCTTGTAAAACTATGGTACGTTATGCAGCGGTTAAACTGGGATTTAAGAGGTGGGAAAGTCATGCAGTGACGTCTCACGGATGCCAACAGGGAAACAAAGAATTTGTTCATAGGAGCATTTACAAAAACAAAGTGAAGTTCTTGGAAATTCAATTAAAAAGCAACAACACTTGGGGTTTGTGGAAATGTGTTTAAGGAGATCAGTTATCAGTAATCCGTTGTATAACGATCCTCAAATGGGAATGTGTGACCTTCAAATGACACTGACATTATTATATGGTTATTTCTATTATTTATTTCAATTTGTCCAAAACACGGTGTCGGTCCTAAAAAATGTCTCACTCTACTCTACTGTAGGTGTAGTGTCTGTAACTTTTTTGAATTGAAATCTTTCAATGATCTTAACTGTCATTCAGATGAAACTTGGCCTATTTAGATTTCACATGAAAAGACATAAACCTAAAAAAGTGTATTGTTTTAAAATGTTAAGATATTGCAACATAAGTTAGACATGGTTACGGACACTACAGATTTTTTGTGAAAAAGGATTCATTTTGCTTTAATTTAAGCAAAAAAGTTTACAGGTCATATGCTTCTAGATGCCTACACCAATTTTAGTATTAATACTCATACAGAATTATGAATAATTAGCATTTTAAATAATAATTATTTGAAGCGTGACAGTATAATGCTGAAAAATGGAAAATCTGACGACATTTTTGGGACACATAAAATCATCTCTCCAAAACGGCTCAAATTAGCAACTTGAAATTTTTAGGGAAGCATGATTGGTCACTTCCATGTTGCATAAACTTCACAAGTAGCTTATTTGTGCACACATTTTCTGTATTATATGTATAACATAAAGAATTAAATAAAATGGCCGATTACAAACACGCATCAAATTGAACTATAAGCATATCTTCTTACTTCTGGATCTCTGTGAGCATTACTTTTTTTTGATGGACTTTTGTGGGACTAAATGTAAAACAGCTGAAGAGGTTCATTCACTTTACTTTACTAAAAGACTAAGACATGTGATGTAAGATTGGGATCTTAGTCTCAGCGCTGGCTGTTCTACAGACTTCCCGCCTTGCAAAACACATTTCTTGGACATGTCTCTCTCTTTTTTTAACAACCATTAAACCCAACATGGACAACAGAAAAGGACAAAACTGACGTTATTTTCACCCCTAGGTGGCCGAGGTACACGTTGTACTTTTTTTGTTTAATGTACTTTGGAGTGAAATGCGTTTTTTTATTTTTGCTTCTTTTTTTTGACAACGCAGCCATTGGACAACGCAGGACACTCGACTGAACTGATGGGGACAGACTGAGATGCTGAATGTGAAGCTCTGTGCACTAATAAAAGTGCTAAGATCACTTAGAAGGATGAATGAGTATACGACAGAGAAAGAGAAAGATGTTAAATGTAAAGCCCTTCCCACTAAGAAATGTGCCATTTTCACTTAAAGAGATGAATGAGTTTGCAAGAGAGAGAGAGAGAGAGAGAGATGTTGAATGTAAAGCCCCTCCCACTAAGACATATGATAAATTCACATAGTACAGAGAGAGCCGAGTCATTGTGCACAGGCAGTCTCTCTCTCTCTCTCTCTCTCTCTCTCTCTCTCTCGCTCTTGCTGAAGATAAACCCAGGTTGTTGTGGATCTGCTCTCCAGGAACATCTGGGAGGATTAGGATGTCTGGGTTAATGTTAGTTAGATGAACTGGTTTGTGGAAGCCGAAGTTGAAGTTCTTTAGGTTTTTTTTTTTTTTTTTTTTTGGGTTCGCCTCGACAAATTTCTGAGAATTTCTTTGCTGTATTTCTTTCGAGAGTGATGATGAAGGATGTTTCTGTGCGGGTGTATACAGTAACATGCTGACACAGCTTAGTCTGTGAATTACTATCACAGGACTGTCAGGATGAATCATGACTCATAATAAAATTTAATTTTAACCACAAAAAATATTACACACTGTAGCTGTGATCACAGGCAGGCAGGCAAGTCGCGGCTATAATGGTCAAATAGACTGTATATACAACAGGGATATCTAATTGCCTTAATTACATTTTTTTATTAAAGTGCATGTATCGGCCAAAACATGGTATCGGTGCTAAAAAGTGTCTCCCCTAGGTGAAAAAGTGAATTTTCAGCTAGAATCATATAACACCATTTTTCATAATACTTAATTCTTCTTATCCCTCGATCCATGCTTCATTTTTATGTAAATATGCTACATGTTTATATTTTTATCAGATAAAAAGAAACACATTTGCTCATTACAGTTTCATGGCCTTTGATGTCCGTTGTGTCTGTTACTTTTTTGAATTCAAATCTTTCAACGATCTTAACTGTCATTCAGATGAAAATTGGCCAGTTTAGATTTAAATAAAAAGACTAAAATGCTAATTTGTTAAGATATTGCAACATGAATTTGACATGGTTACGGACACTACAATTTTTTTGCTTTTCAGGTTTTCGACAAAAGCCGAAATACTTTAATGTACGCAACGATTTTTACAGGTCAGAAACTTATCCAAAACGACTGAAGTTAGCAACTTGAAATTTAATGGGAAGCCTGATTGGTCAATACCATGTTGCATAAACTTCAAAAGTAGCTTCTTTGGCACACACACACATTTTCTGTATTATATGTATCACATAAAAAATATTGGCCATATATGCCGTTATAACTTATATTTTCTGTTTTTCTAAGGAAAACTGGAGCTCAGCTCTGCTTCCTGTTTGCCTTTCCATCCCAGATGAACGCCTGATTATACAGTAGACATATATATTTATTTACTGTATATTACTGTACCATGTGTGGTCTGTGACTGCCGCTCTTTTCTCCTTCTAACTAGTAGCATGGCAGCTGTATTTAGCTCTGCCCTGAATTAAAAGATGCCTCGTATGCTATATAAACTGTGTACTGAAGAATCAAGAAGCCTCCCAAGGAGAGCAAAACGTCCTGCACTCCTTAGATTTATAAATATTTCCCCGAATCTCTTCAATCACGAACCCAGACTGATGTTTGTATATTCTTAGACAGTTCAGTTTACGTGTAAGAGGGATAAAAACTGTTGGTGCCAATAATTATGAAACTGCCTGTAAACTGTATTTTATATATCAATTATATAAAGACTTAAAACAGGTTTAGTATAGAAACTACAGTATGACAATATGGCGAGTATTAGAAGAAAAAAAATTATACATTTAAAAAATATATTATTATTGTTGTTTTTGTTGTTTATAAAAGTTTTTCACATTTTTGTAAATCAAGCAAAGAATTTTTAAAAAACTTATGGATTACAAGATACAGAAAAAGAAATTGATTTATTGATTATGTCTACTTGCTATACAATAACAGAAACTCTTTCAGCGATAAATGTTATAAAACCATCAACAAAAGAAATGCATTTAAACAGGAAACTTTAAATAGTTAATAAGCAAAAAAAAAAAAACATACATATAATAACTACAAATAATTTCAATTTAAAGTATTGATTTATTTTTTACTTTTTTTATACAACAAAATCAAAAAAGTCATAAAAAACAGATTTAAGTTTCATTTAAAAGAATTGACTGTAAAATTACATAAAATTAACATAAAAATTACTTTAACTTTTAATTCAATAATTTTACAGACAAAAAATATTTTAAAAAACAATCGTTTTACTTATTGATCATTTGATAATGTCTATATATATAATTTTTCTCCTGAAAATAACCTGTACAAATAGGTATTTAAATCATAATATGAGTTGATTTATAGTGTAAACATCTGTCATAGTCTATATACACATTTCCCCGTCTTTTAATATATTATTAACTACATTCTGTACAGTATATCACAGTATATCACCCTATCGACTTTTATAACCGGGTATGCTTACAGCGCTTGTTTCTCATCACTGAGTATGTTTTACAGAAAGTGGATTAGAGAAGGCTCGTTGATTTGAAGAAGGTTTTGTTTACCTCGAATAAGCCTGTTAGAAATCTGTCTTAGTTTCCTTCATGCATTGAGAGCTGAAATTAAACCTGCCGAGTGCAGGCGCTACACCGTGAAAGCTACACTGCGGTTCATCTGAACTGAAACAAGTTGACTGTAGAAGGACTTTCCAGAGGATTTCATTTTTAGTAGTGAAAGATGTTGCGCAATTAAGAGTACTTGCATGCCATTGCGTGTTGTATGCACATTATACTGTACAGTATATTTGGATGGTGGCTAAGTGGTTATCTCCGTCACCTCACGGCTCCAGCGTCGGGGTTAAAATATGGCGTCTGGTGTGTGTTTGTGGAGTTTGCTTGCTTTCCCAGGGTCTGTTGCATTTCCAGATAATCTGGTGTCCTCCAACGGTACAAAGATATGCGGCGTAGGCTGAATTTGCCTGAAGTGTTTGAATAGGTGTGTGTGTGTGTGTGGGTGCATCCATGTGGGTTGCAACAGGTTAGAGTCGTCAGCAATATACAGTATCTTCCCCTTACCACTTGCATGATGTCATGGATCACTGTAGCTAACCCTCTCATAATGATCATGATGGCTTAAGACAGTCATGTCGGTTTGCAAATACCGAAGGAAGTTTCTTTATTGATTATTGTAAAGTTTTGAATTAATCCTTGACGTGTCATGGAAAATATAGAGGCAATAATATATAAAACATTTCTTTCACTTTTATTATATTTCTGTTTTATACAGCATGGTTGTGGATCTGGAGCTTGAGCTATGAATATACCCTTTATCACACCTAGAAGCAATTTTACGCCCCGGTTTTCAGAAAGTTTCCACGAGGTGGGAGGAAACTGGAGACTCCAGAGGAACACAAACAAGGAGAACATGTGAGGCTCGGGATCGAGAACATCATAATATCAGAATGGCCTTAATATGAAGAAGTTCAACTTTTAGAATAAACTTGCTTGAGGAGCAAGTCTACAGAAAAAATGGAAATAATTATGTCGGTGCGCAGGTGTAACAAGCATAATCTGTTCACAGTCCGAAATCTCCCGCGCTGCTCCGGTAGGGAGTTCAATCGAGAGTTCACAAACCTCACGAAGTCCTGAAAGAAAGCAGAGGACCTCTGGGTAATGTGGTGGCTTAGTGGTTGAGGTTCTAAGAGATTGCTTTAAAATCCCAGTTCTGAGAGAAAACCACTGTCGGGCCCTGGAGCAAGACCTTTAACCCTGAACTGCTCAGATGAAGCTTAAATCGCTTTGGATCAAAGCACCTGGAAAATGAATTCCTGGAAAATAAATATTTGACTGAAAAAAGTGCGTGCATGAGATTAAGGCGTATTTATGATTTATGAGTGTGAAAATGAATGAGTTTTGAATTCGTTAAATCCAAGGAAAATTATTTCAGTTATTAGTATAAACAGTGATCACAGTGATGATAGTTATAAATCATCTTTATCATCCTGGGCGAAAGTATTTAATATTGATTGTCAAATATCTGAATATTTTTTACACATATGAGCATATATTTTTTTACATGCAAATTTGTAAGAAATCAGAATCATGTATTGTATGTATGAAAGGGTTAAGATAAATTTGGTAGGTGTTTTAGGTAAGTTATTATTATTTATTTTTTAACAACATCCCTGAACTTTTGAATGGCAGTATATATATTGCACATTTTCTTTTCTTTTTTTTGAAATTTCTCATTTTTCTCCATATTTCTCAGATTCAATCTGCAATCTCTTCTCTCTTTTTTTTCTATTTTGCTCCGTCATATTTATTTCACAGCTTCCCTCGCTTCTGCAATCTGCCACACGTTCTCCTTCGTACCCTGCCGCAGTAACTCATTGAGCCGTTCACAGTTTTATCAAAAAGCCATGTTTGCTGGTTTATTTTTAATTTTTTTCCCAGTCTGGAAGGACAATTGAGTTGTATCGAGAAAAAAAAAAACACATGGGCTAATCTCAAACTGTACAGTGTGTTTCTTGACATTTTCAGAAAATGCACAGTGAGAGAATTGAGTGTGTGACTCCAAACATGAATTCATTATCACCTTTGCGGGCGTGTGCGCGCAGCATGTGGTCCATGGTCCCACTGTCTGTGTGTGTGCGTTGAGTGTTCCAGTAGCTTACTTGGCTTTAACATGACTAAACATACACACGTCTCCTGTCAGTCTTTCTGGTGCTTTCTATATTCTGAATGCTTGACATCTTGGCAAAACCATCCATTATCTCAAGACGAGCCAATCGTGCTTTTTAAACACACACACACACACACACACACATACAGTACACACCTACACACAAACACAATCTGCATGACCTTGCGGATTAACCAATTGGAAGCCCTTTTCCTGCAAAGATTTGCTGCCAACAATACTGACCACAATCCTACAGTAGTATTCTAAATATTCAGTAGAAAGATAGATAGATAGATAGATAGATAGATAGATAGATAGATAGATAGATAGATAGATAGATGGTGGCGCGGTGGCTTAGTGGTTACCATTGTTGCTTGCACTTCAGGTCTGTGTTCATTGAGTTTGCTTGTTCTTCCCTTGCTTGCTGGATTTCCTCTGGGTCCTCCGGTTTCGTCAACGTTTAAAGACATGCGAATTGGGTTAAATGGCGTTCCCAAATTGCTCTTAGTGTGTGAATGTGCATGTGATGGTCCTACCATGGTTGTAAAATGGGAATATTGGCCTCCGCGATCCCTAGTTGGACTACAGTGGTTCCTAGATGGATGGATGGAGAGAGCTAGGTAGACAGATAGATAGATATATGATGATACCTACTGTACGCTACTTCAGAAGACTATTTCATGACATACAGTAATTTATCACGATATCAATATTACATGGTCATATCGCCTACTCTAGTAATAGATTTAATTTAACAAAATATAATATTTCCATTCATTTTCAGCTCCGGTTTGTTGGTTGATTAATATTGGGATGTTTTAAGACTAGGATATCATACTATGAAAATTTCCATAAGGCATGACAGTGTGTGTTATTCTAGTGTGTGTGTGTGTGTGTGTGTGTGTGTGTGTGTGTGTAACTCAATTTGAGTATGCAGTTTGATGGAGCAGGGTGGCATGAGATTCTGGATTTAATTAACCGGCAGTCTAAGACAAATAGGAGCTAAACACAACTGATAATGAACAAACTGGGTTGTTTGGGTCAAAGCTGCACTCTCTCAAGGCACAAGAGAATCTCATGGTCATTAATGCTCTATGCGGATGTGTGAGTGTGAGTGTGTTCATCAGTGCATTTCCTAGTTCCATTTCCTATAAAACAGTATCCATTGTGCCGTGTGTAAAGTACCTTCCCACCACTCAAATTACCCATGCTAGAACATCACCTGCCACTTGTGCCTATACACAACAACATGGCCCTTGTAAGATTGACTCTGCACCTGAATACCTCCGCAGCTGACCCTTTTGTTATTCACACCGGCCTCTCGTTCTTACTCGGTGAACGACTTCTTTCTGTTTCAATGGCTAATCATAACTGTAGTGCCTGCCCTCCAGTCGCCTAACGTCTAAATGCATACTGCAGTGGCTGAGCTGTGATTTTCTTATCTGCTGTGCACCCAGCACTTAAGTGCCAGTCTAGCATTTGACTGCCGGCTTGCTTAACAGCTCACTATTTGTACGTTTTTCATCCCCCCCTCTCGTTAGTTTTTCAGATGTTTGAGAGATTTCAGGTTTTTCCCAGTGCTCTGTGTGACAATTTTAATGTGATAATGGTGGAGGGCTAGTGGAGTAATGGCATATATTAGCATTCATGATTGTGGAAAAAAGTACAGAGAAACTGTACCTGAAGTAAAAAAAAAATATTAAAAAAATGAACACTAAAAAAAACCTTTGGCTTTAAAGGAAATAAATCTATATGTTTAGCAGGAAAGAAGGAAAAAAAAACACTAACCATGAGTTCATCATGAGTTCTGGCTATATTATGCTAGCATAACAAACATAGAAATTAGCTTAAAGCAGGTTGTGTTGAATAGCCCTGCTTAAATTAACACTAGGGCACATTAGGGAAATTCAGCTAGCTAATTTGAAAAGCTAATTTGCTTAACTAGTTAGCTAATTCTAACTAGCTAATTTACAGTACTCATCTAACTAGCAAGTAACAAGCAAGCTAATTAACAAAACCTATTCATGAAAAAATAACCTATTTATGAAACAAACATACAAAGTATACAGTGTTTAGCTAGCTAACTTAACAAGGTATTTTACAGTACTTACCAAACAAGCTAAAGTACAAACCTTAACTAGCTTACGTGTTCATGAAACAAACAGGCCAAACTAGCTAATTTAACAAGCTAATTTTCAATACTAAACTATCTTACTTAACCAGCGAATTTATAAACCTAACTATTTAATCTATTCATGAAACAAACATCCAAAACATACAATGACTAGCTAGGTAATTAAAAAAAAAATCAAATTTCAAATGCTAATCAAACTAGCTTACTTACTGTAACAAGCTAATTTAAGCAAACATTCAAAACAGTGACTGCTTCTTTTTTCTTAAAGCTAATTTAACAAGCTAAGAAGGCTAACAATTCATTTTTACATTCAATAAAAAAGAAATGGTTCATTTTGTATGAAACGGGAACAGAGAAAAAGAATAAAGTTATGCTTCATGAGATTTGTATATTTTCAAGGTCAAATGAAAATGTTAGGAGGAAGTAGTACTGTACGTCTTTCTCTTGCAAATATACTAGTCTTCAGTTTCAGGACAGAGGCAGTTTAATGGTTAAGATTTTGGACTGCTAAGCAGAAGGTCATGGGTTCAAACGCAGCTTTACTATATTACCACGGATGATTCCTTGAGCAAAGCCTTGAACCCTCAACTACTGAGATATGTGATAAGATAAATGCAAGTTGCTCCGGATAAGGGTGTCTGTCAAATGCTTTACTTTTTGATATAGCTTGATTAAAATACAAATCTTTCAGAATAGTACTTAATAATACTAACAGAGTGCAATCATTTAAATAATTTCCATCACTGGAGGCAAAGTCAAAGGTCTTGCTCTTAGATAGTCTTGCCTTTAGATATACTGCATGTATGCCTAGACTATTTCCTATGCCCTACTACACTCTTATATCCCCTTACCAATATCCTTATTTCTAGACCATATGTAAACAAATTGCTTTCACTTGCACCCCTCCCCTCCACTTCATTCTTGTTTTTCCCCCTAATTGGGCCAGCGGTTCATCTCTCCTCATAAACATTGCATCTCTTCTCTTACCAATGAGAAAAGTCGGAAACAACTGGCAAGGCAAGTAAATTATTTGCAGAAAGGAAAATCAATTAGAGGTCCAGAAGCCTGGCTGTGAGGTGGGGCACATGTGGGGAACCAGTGCCCATCTGCAGTGATAACTCCTGGGGCAATTGCATTATCCCTATTGACACTGGCATCTATTCATGCCAGCAGTGTTTGCTCCCTGAGTGCCCTTGTTACTACCCCCACTTAATTATTCCTGCAATTTGGAAGTTGTCATGTGGCTTTGGATAATTTGAATTCTGAGGTCAGCTCGCCTTTGTCCTTTCTCTCTCCACGCTCTCCTGCCACTTGTCTCCTTGTAGAGAATACTGTGTCCCTGGCAGCTTTAAGGTAGTCTAGACTCAGCAGCTCTGTTGCAGTTTGATGCATTTTTTGGCCATAAGCTTCAGGATCATGAAGGTTATGGTCGGACTGGCTCTCCACTATTCCATCCTCTGGAAAACCAGCTTTTCAAAGCTAAACATTACTGGACTTATACAAGTTAATCACTGGACTGATAAAAGTTTAAATAATTTTATATTTAAGAATTGAAAATTCTTAGATGGAAGTTAAACTGGTGGGGCTTTGAAAATTGGGTTTCTTGGCTAAACTTATTAATGAAAAGTGACTTGCAATGACTAACAATGTGTCACATCCAATTACTGACACCTACATCTCATGATCACCAGGAGTCAAGGACTATTTGATTAGCTTAGATAATTATTTTGATTGTGTAAAGCTGCTTTGCGACAATGACAATTGTTAAATACAAATAAAATTGAAAGTAGCCTGGGCAAGCAAATAATTATTGATGATGTTTTTCCTGTGTACTCCTCTTTATGTATTATGCCCAGCTCAAACATCACATTTGTTTACTTCTAACCTATTCTTTAATTCTTGTTAACATGTCTAATGATCTGATTTTGTTTTTGTCTCTTTTGATAGGTCCATAATGTACTCAAACTCAAGACAAGACTGAACATTAATCTGCTGCGAATACTTTACTTGAGACCTGCTTGACCTGCACCAGACTGTCAGGACAATGGCTTCCCACTATAGAAAATTGAACTGTTTATTGGTTTCTTGCTGCTTCTTTGTTTTTTTGCTTCCCTCTTCGACCTCAAGGCCACAGCAGCCTTCCATTGCATCCAAAGTGAATGAGCACTACAGAACTTTTCATGCTGAGAACCCAGAATGGACCTTTAACCACTTGGCAGTGGACTACAGAAACGGGAATGTGTACCTTGGCGTGGTGAACCGCATTTATAAGCTCTCACAAGAGCTAGACGTGCTGGTATCGCACCAAACCGGCCCGGAGGAGGACAACCGCAACTGCTATCCACCGCGAATTGTGCAGCCCTGCAGCGAGCCACTGACGCTCACTAACAATGTCAACAAAATGCTACTAATTGACTACAGGGCGAACCGGCTGCTAGCTTGCGGGAGCCTCTACCAGGGGATTTGTAAGCTGCTTCGCTTGGATGACCTCTTCAAGCTTGGAGAGCCCTTTCACAAGAAAGAGCATTATCTTTCAGGAGTCAATGAGAGTGACTCAGTTTTTGGTGTAATAGTGTCTTATGGTGACTCCTCACCTGATAAGCTGTTTGTGGCCACGGCAGTGGACGGGAGGCCTGAGTATTTCCCGACCATCTCGAGTCGCAAACTGGCTCGCAATTCGGAGGAGGATGGCATGTTCGCTTACGTCTTCCATGATGAGTTTGTGGCCTCAATGATTAAGATCCCATCAGACACCTTCACCGTGGTGCCTGACTTTGACATATATTACGTGTATGGCTTTGCGAGTGGCAACTTTGTCTACTTCCTAACACTGCAGCCGGAGATGGGTGGTGGTCCGGCCGCGGGTTCGTCCTCAGCCAACCGGGAACAGGTGTTCACTTCCAAACTTGTGCGACTCTGCAAGGACGACACGGCATTCAACTCGTATGTAGAGGTTCCCCTCGGTTGTGTCAAGGGTGGTGTGGAGTATCGTCTTCTCCAGGCTGCCTACTTGTCTAAGGCAGGTGCCATCCTGGCTCGCTCACTGGGTGTTGGACCGGATGATGATATCCTTTACGCCGTATTCTCCAAAGGCCAGAAGAGGCGGCCCAAGGAAACGTCTCAAGAGTCGGCCTTGTGCGTGTTTGCCCTGAAGGAGATCAATGAGAGAATTAAAGACAGACTACAGTCCTGTTACAAAGGAGAGGGCACGCTGGATCTGGCCTGGCTCAAAGTGAAGGATATTCCCTGCAGCAGTGCGGTAAGCTAATAGAATACCATTTACCAGCCTTATCTTGGGCAACATACACACAGATATTTGCGGTTGCCTGTTAGCCTTAATCACCACTGCTTACATACAGTATAACTGCAAAGGCAACCACGTTGGATTATTTTTTATATTGCTTGGCTGATGGTTACAATCCACTTCCTTTTTTTCTTTTTCTTTTGGCGATTATGGTTAAGTTTTTTTCGATTATTTATTGCATCTTAGTTTCACAATATCTGCTGTGATTTGATACCCTAGGCTTTATTTGGCTTTCTTCCTAGGCATTATTGATGAGGCTATTATTGCTGACTTTTCTCATTAGCGCCCCCTTCAACGCAGAATTGTTCACATTCAGTATTTGATTACAGGAAACTTGAGAGGTATTAATTAGTTCGACAGATGGCAATATTTTCAATCATTCCAATATTTCAGATGTTTCACAGTGTCTCCTGATATTTCTTAGACTTAAGTGTTTTTTGCGGGTATAAATTGTATGGAATTTAATCTTTTGATTAGATTTTTCTTTCTACCTCTCTCTTTCTCCCTAGAAAATTAGATTAAAGTCAGTGCCATTTCCTTTAAAAAAAAAAAAAATCCAAGCTGCTTATTTGACGATGCAATTTTTCTATTAGCCCGTTTGATTGAAGCTAAACAAGCTGAAATGCAAAATTGCCCTCCTGTGGGAATCAATCTATTATTGTAATGGCGTTTCATTGAATGCCGGCCACGGCTAGAATTAATCTTTCCACTTTCTACCGATGTTATGGATCGCTCATTATCACGTAAACAGCTCCGGCCAGGTTTAACGCTTGCCGTCTGCCTGTTCGTCTCTCCCCTCGTTTGAGGTGGAAGGCAAAACGTAGTGCAGTTGTCAGGGGAGGGTTTAATTTAGCCGAACGTCAGTGCAGTGACGGTGATGAGTTCTGCAATAATTCTGCTAGTGTGAAGGATGTTGTGGAAGGTGAACCATCAAACCTTATGTGCTTACGTACACCAACCACACACACTCACACACAAACACATACATAAACGTGTTCACAGCACATATGCAGCCAGATAAATCAAAGACATGGTGCTGTCTGGGAAAAGTGTGGAACGTGGGGCTGAGACCGAGAGAGAGAGAGAGAGAGTGGTAGAGAAATGCACACACACACACACACGGATCTAAACGCACAAATGGCGCATACACACCAGATAAATCAGAGACAGGGTGCTAGAGCGCTGTCTCGGGAAAGTGTGGGATGCGAGACCTAAAGGGAGGCGTGTGGAGAAATGGTGGCATTTCAGCACGCGCTGCAGTATGGCCACTGCAGCATAAATTAGAAAGCAGGCGTCACTGAGGGGTGGGAGATAAATGGCTTGCTCCTCCGCCTGCTGTAACTATGGCTACCAGCTTTCCCGCTCAAGGCCTGGCAGACGTGTTTGATTGGGGTGGGAAGAAGGCGACCCAAAACAAATTAGATCCGAGGGCCGTGCTGGAGCAACGGATCACATAATGATCTCATTTTTAGACGAATATCAGAAGCTCGAGGCACAAACACAGAGCAAAACACATGATTTAACATCGAATGCCATCTTGTTACTCTGCCGTCGGCCCTAACTACTCTCTTTGTATCGCTATTATGTAACATCACCATCATCAAGCTTTCATCACAGTGTGATGGGGCGAACGGGTAGAAATGCACATGTTGATTAACTAATGCAGCATTAATGCACCATTAATCTTATTAGCATGATAACTAGCTTTCTCCCCACGGGTGATGCTCAGAATTAGCTTTTGCTCGATTTCTAAATAAGCAGAGTGACGCCGCACTGCTTTAGTCTGTCCTACCCTCTCATCTCCTCACTCCTTAAACTCAAACTTATAAAATAGTGATGGGTCGTTCATGAATGATTCATTCTTTTTGAACGAGTCTTTAACATGACTCAGAAGAAGGAGTAGTCTCAGAGTGTGATTTGCTCATTTTCTACTGAGCGCACAGGCACAAAGCTTCGCAAAACCTGCAAAAACATGTACAGGAAATGATCGGTTCATCTCATGAGTCTTCTATTCCGAGTCATTCGTTCTTTAGTCATGTGACTCCCATAGATGTTATTCAGTGCAGTAATTTAACGACTGATTCCGTCGTTAAGCATATCTCAGAGGACGCTAACCAGGCGAGTGAAACTTCACTGCATTCTGGGACATTAAAGTACTTTGGTTTTTTCTTTAAGAAGATGTTTTACGTTAAATTAAAGAAAAGAAGTTCTTGTCCTATTAAACCCCACTGTGATTTCAGTGCGGCAGAAAACGGTTAACTTTTCACCGGAAACCACACTGTTTCACTATTCAAGAACTTAGCATCATAATCGTTAAACAGATCGGAAGCATTTTCAGATAAATGTGTTTAAGGGATGAGTTTTAATGTTATTTAGTATAATCTTAGGGGACTGTTTGAATATCTAATCCTTGACATTTTAAGAACCTGTGTACCTCAAACTACAGTAACAAATAAAATGTCTTCAATTAGTTTTTGTTGAGTTTGAACATAAATAACTAGGTGTTAAAGATGCTGTCGGATCGTAACTACAGTATGTTCATGCATTGAGCATTGGATTATACAGTATATCCAGTGTGTTTTCATTTCCTCAGAGAATAGGAAGTAAATCAGGCTTGTGCATCCTTTTTAACAGTCAAAACAAAGCACTGGATTTGGTTTGGCTTTAATTCCAATGTGCTGTTTAATGAACTCTAAGGAGTACGTTATAGGGGAGGAGCTGTATGAATGTCTTTCATCTGTAATATGATGCCATGTTTACGGCGGCAAATGCAAACATGAATAGATTTTTGGTGTATAAAGTACCATCCATCAATCCAGGAACCTGTGTAGACCATCGCGGTCACCATAGAGGCCAGTGGTGATTACCATTGTATTTATTCCTATTTTACAACTGTAGTTGGACCACCAATTTATATTCACATGCGCACACGAGGGTCAATTTGGGAAGGCCAGTTAGTCTAATCTGCATGTCTTTGGGCTGTGGGAGAAAACCGGAATAAGATTCCTACAGTATACACCACTGTAACTAGGTAACGCAATGCCATGCAAAAAATTTACTGAAGTAAAAGTACAGATATTTGTTGTACCTTTGAGTGGCGTAAAAGTAAAAAAAAAAAAATTCAAATACTAAACTAGTAAAGGACACATGAATTATGTCCTCTTGTATAGTAATGAAGTACAAGTACATGTTCCACCTCTGGTACACCTATCTGAATATCAAAAACATACCTACAAGCTAATTTTTCCATAATAGGTTCTCTTTAAACCAATTATTGGATTCTACCCTGTCAATGTGTTGTTACAATATAAAAAGCAAGAAATAACACAAATAGCCTAACAGCGAGTGACCCTGCGATCTGTGGATGTCAATGATACGATCACACGGATATGATTTTACAACATGCAGCTCCTGTTAGTCTCAGATGAGCCACCAGCCTAAATAATGCATGAAGGAATAAAGCGAGCGGATGGCACTCGGATGTTGGTGAAGATTTACTTGTTTTCATTCATGGTTACCGATTCCAATAGGAAGTACATCGAGGAGGAAACGAAGTACGACGGATGCAAGCGAAAAAAGGGGGACAAAAAAACTAACAGTCTGTTAGCTGCGTTTGCAACCCACTTTCTGCAAGTCTAATTGGATAAGCAGAGGGTCACGGCGAGAGCGAGCAGGACAGTCTGGATATATGTGAAGGCTTCTCACACTGCCTGGACGGTTGGAAATCTGCCTCAGGATAGACACTGGTGTATACAGTAGTATAGAGAAAATCTGATTATCGTTTCTATGGTAACAGCTAATTCACATAGTGGACAAAGTTTCCATCTAGGAGATGTTTTGTTTTTGTATGGAGTCTCTAGTGTCAGATACACCACATCTTACAACTACAGTATAAATGGATATGTGTTGGGGCACAAGCACAATAAAACATGTTTTTATGTGACAGTCATTGATTTCACCGATATAACAGTAAATCATCACAACACCCCATGGTTGATTATTTTCCCAGAAAAGCGTGTCTACCAGGCGGCACAGTGGCGTCAAGGGTTCGATTCCCACCCTGTGTCTCTGTGCGTGGAGTTTGCATGTACTCCATACTGTATAGAACATGAATTAATACATTTCAAAGATCAGTGGTAAAGTGCTCGCCCTATCATCCGGAGATCGCTGGTTCAATTCCCGGGTGATGCTGTAACCTCTCAGCCGGAGCTCTAGAGAGAGCTGATTGGCCGAGCTCTCTCCGAGTGTGTTACGCCGCCTCTAACGGTGCGTGAGCGAGCAGTTTGAAAAGATGCGGTCGGCTGGCGTCACGTGGTTCGGAGGAAACAGTTCAAAGTCTTCAAGCCCTCCCGGCTGAGTGCTAATAGTAGCCTTAATGTGAGAGCCCCCTAGTGACGGGGAGGAATTGGACACAACTAAGTTTAGGGAGAAAATCGGGGAAAAAAAAATAAATAAAAATAAAAAATCTGTGTTAGATTCCTTCCATAACAACCAAGCCCTTGGTCCAAAAAAATAAGCGAATCCTCAGATTTGTAGGAATAATATTGTTTTATATATACATGTCTTTAGGTACTGTAACTTGATGTGCTGTTGAGGAATACGTTTCCATAGAAACACGTGTACAATGATCAATATGGATATTACATAACTTATGAGAATGAATAATCTGAATTTTTCTTTTTCTTTTAAAGTACATAAGAAGGGTCTAAGACTATGTAAAAAAAGGTGTTCTGGCAGTTTTAAGCATACCGATGAATATTTATTACAATAAATTCCCATCAGAGACAAATTACCCGAGCTGATCCTATAACCTCACCTCGGTTACTCTCGCTACCTCGATCGTTTATCACATCAGATCAGATGCAGAACCGTCGGTTAATGGATTCTTTCTAAAGGAAGCTTGCATCGTTTAATTTATATCCTATTTATAACAATGAGTTAATTTTTCTCTATGAATAAATGTTCAATAAATAGAACATCATCGGTAGTGATGAGCATTTTATTATTTGTGCGTAGATATTTCTCTCTCTGTGTCTTACTCTTTTTCTTCTGTGTATCTCTTGAAACATCTGTCTTACTGTCTGCATCTATCTTTCCTTCTTTGCTGCTCTCTCTCTCTCTCTCTGTCCCTTTTCCTGTCCTTCGCTTCTCTCTGTATCTCTTGCAATGTAAATATCTGTTCCTGTCTTTCTCTCTCTCTCTGTCTGTGTCTCTGTCTCTCTTTACATCTGTCTTTCTCTCTTACTTCTATTGATTCTGTCTCTCCTCCATATCCCTTTCTCTCTCGCTCTCCACCATTGCTTCTCCTTTCTTTATGTGTCTGTCACTCTGTCTTTTTCTCTGTTTACTTTACTTTGTTTATCTCTCTATTTCACGTTACTATAGCATCATCTGGCTGTATATCTGTCTGTCTCATTGTCTTTTTTTCTTGCTCGTGTTCTGTCTCTCTCTCTCTCTCTCTCTCTCTCTGTCTCTCTCTCTCTCGCTCCAACGCTTTCTTCCTTCATCTCTTTAATAATGATGTGTTTTTCCACCAATTAAAGCTCCTAAGGGCAGCCATGCTGTATAGAAGGGCTTGGTTACAGACAAACAAACACACAGATGAACACACACACACACACTTGAATATAGATAGACAGTGTATGAGCGTACATAACCTAGCCAACTATTTCAGTTAATTTGTTTTCTTTCAGTCAGATTGCTGTAATGTAGCTACCTCTCCATCACACACTCCGTTCACACCTCCGTCACTGCACATGACATTCCTGCTCGGTTGATAATTACGCTGCATAAATGAACATTCTCTCCGGAACACATCTACTAGTTTATAATGGACCGAGTACTTAATTAGGGTTTTAAATTGTATTCAGTAAACTCACGGTACGTCTTGTTTCTTGTATGTCGCGTCTGCAAAGTTTCCAACTGCGCAAAAGTGCCTGGGGTTTATGTTTATAATCAAAACCCTTTCAGTAAAAATGGCCAGACGTTGTTTTAAAACAGTATCATTTTTGAAGGCCGTTCACACTTTCGGATGGTAATGCATGTTATTGTAATGGACACGGTGGGAGAAGTCGTGCTCCCACTGGGCTAGAGATTGCCAAACGCAGGGAGACCAGGCGAAGCCAGCGTCAGGGCATCAGGAGATCTGAAAGCGGCTTTCCAGCACTTCTTTGTTGTTTCTAGGCTCGCTGTAATATTTTCGACCTCTACTTTATCTGCTATTTGCATTTAAACCAATTGGCCAGACAAAAATACATGTCCAAAAGTTTTGCTCATTTCCTGTATACTAAAGAGTATGGCAATGCTTACAGTACATACGAACAATGTTTAAACCAAGCAAACGTGAAAAGGTACAGCTACATAAACTAAGTGAAAAACAAAGCTAGGCATTGTTTATCTAAATCTTTTCTTTTTAAATTAATTTAAAAAGTTTTAATTATTGCTAATTATTAGTGTTAGATACTTTCTAATTATTACTAGAATATTCCTAATTACTAGTGTGGGCTTATTGTTAATTAGTGTTAGATTATTAGTAATTATTACTACAGTAGATTACTGCTAATTATTGCTAAATTACTGTCAATTGCTGCTAATTATTGTGAGATTATTGCTAATTATTACTAGATTACTGCTAATTATTACTAGATTACTGCTAATTATTGCTAAATTACTGTCAATTGCTGATAATTATTGTGATTATTATTACTAGATTACTGCTAATTATTGTGAGATTACTGCTAATTATTACTAGATTACTGCTAATTATTGTGAGATTACTGCTAATTATTACTAGATTACTGCTAATTATTGTGAGATTACTGCTAATTATTACTAGATTACTGCTAATTATTGTGAGATTACTGCTAATTATTACTAGATTACTGCTAATTATTGTGAGATTACTGCTAATTATTACTAGATTACTGCTAATTATTGTGAGATTACTGCTAATTATTACTAGATTACTGCTAATTATTGTGAGATTACTGCTAATTATTACTAGATTACTGCTAATTATTGTGAGATTACTGCTAATTATTACTAGATTACTGCTAATTATTGTGAGATTACTGCTAATTATTACTAGATTACTGCTAATTATTGTGAGATTACTGCTAATTATTACTAGATTACTGCTAATTATTGTGAGATTATTGCTAATTATTACTAGATTACTGCTAATTATTACTAGATTACTGCTAATTATTGCTAAATTACTGTCAATTGCTGATAATTATTGTGATTATTATTACTAGATTACTGCTAATTATTGTGAGATTACTGCTAATTATTACTAGATTACTGCTAATTATTGTGAGATTACTGCTAATTATTACTAGATTACTGCTAATTATTGTGAGATTACTGCTAATTATTACTAGATTACTGCTACTTATAAGTGTTAAATTGCTACTAATTATTGCTAGATTGTTTATTGGCGTTATATTGTTAATATTTAGTGTTAATTTATTGATTACGGCTCATTAATAGTGTTAGATTATTACTGACTAATGCTAGATTACTGCTAATTATTATGATTAAATTATTAAAATATTTTGCCAGGTTCCTGCTAATTAGTGTTAGATTATAGCTAATTATTAGACTTCGATTATTGCTAATTAATAAGGTTATATTATTGGACATTATCTCAATTATCACATTATCAATTATTGGTGTTAGATTGTAGCTAATTATTAGTGATACCTTATTGGTAATTACTTCTGTATTATTGCTAACAGTCTGTTGACTTTGTCCTAATAGAACGGCTCGTCTTATTTGTTGTAATTTACAGATTTGCAATTTTACGGATTGCTTTCATCCAGGTAATTAAGGTTAAAGTACATTTTACAAACTTCTTATTTATTCTTTAAATGTATGATAGAAATAAATAAGTGAGTTAAAGTTAACAAAGTCATCCGTAACTGTAACCCCTGATGACTGATTATGCAATTTATGCAAATTATACATTCTAGGCCACAGAACCGGATTTTCACAGACTCTCTATTTGCTCTAAATTTATTCGTAGCCGATTTGATAAATGAGGCCCATTGTTTGTGAAGCGTGAGACTCTAGAGTCCTGCGTATAGTGTCTACATGTTTATCAAGAAGCTTCATTTCCATAAATAGTTCATTAAGTGGGCCTGATTAAGACAGTTACGGATTTGGACGGATTCCCGAAGCGGTGGCAGATTTCTGGCCGCGATCGGACACGATGTGCTACCTCGCGCACCGCGGCGTGTGCTGTAAACGGGTTTGGCATGGAGGGGAGAATCTTCCTGGAGAGCTTTTAAAAACAGCCAACTCAAGTGCACAATGCAAGGCTCAACAGCTATAGTGTGGACGGAGCCATAGATCATCTGACCTATTAAAAAACACACGCAGCCACTTGCCGCCTTTGTTCTTTGTGTCAGCAGAAAAAGAATGAGGCGAAAACTTGTGAGGTAGAAACCAGGCGATTGCAGCAGTACACCATTAGCTTCTCTCTCTCTCTCTCTCTCTCTCTCTCTCTCTCTATCTACTTCTACACACAGTCATGGACGTACAGCATTGAACTCCGCACATTCCTGGAGGTTTCTATAGTGCAGTAATATTGTGCATGGAATCTGCCTTTATTATGTCTCACAACTGTTTAATCATGCTTCATTAAAATATATAAAAACACTACTGTATATACCTCGTGACAATCATGTAGTCGTTATGGTTAATTAGCTTTGTTTCCATTCCGCCGCTTGCTTTTCTTCAAGCAAAGTGAAACAAAGTGACTTCCTCATACATCATCCTTTTTTATTTTATTTTATTTCTTTTATTTCAGCCTGGTCTGTCATGCTTAGAAAATGTAAATATAATTGTCCTGTTATTATTTTTAAAAAAGTTACAATTTAATTAATGTTTAATCTCCATGATTTAATTTAACTCAATATGAAGAAATGATGGCCGGTTCCAGACTTTGCCACAGGACCGTACAGTATATTTTATTTGGACTTGCAGCATAATCCTGTGTTCAAACTGATAAGAAGATATTGGATTCATCTCACAATTGTCACGTTTCTTTCTAATCAGAATCAAGGCGGAAATTGATGTCTTTGATGTTTTTTTTTTTTTCTCACACATACACACTTCCAATTATTTTCTTTTCTATAATTATAATTATTATTATTTTTATTTTATTTATTTATTTTTATTTATTTTATTATTTATTTTATTATTTATTTATTTTTTATTTATTTATTTATTTATTTATTTATTTTTGTTAAATTTCTTTCATTTTTGTGAAGCTGCTTTGAGACAATGACCATTGTTAAAAGCGCTATATAAATAAAATTTAATTTAATTGAATTGAATTGAATCTTACTTTCTCAAGGTCTCCATCTTCGGCACAAACGGGCACGAAAGATAGACAGCAGTTGTAGAACTGGGGGCAAATATTGACCTCCTTGATGGTGGATCTCATTGGCCTCGGTGACTCTCCTTCTTGGAAGTTCTGTTGCTTCTTTTCATTAGAAGTTTCTCATCCTTAGCGGAAAAGTGGTGGCTTGTAGATACTTAGGGTCTGTATGTTCCTGGAAACGTCTGTTCTCTTAATGTTTTCTGTATAATATCTGTGTGCGAGATTCAATTCCAG
Source organism: Channallabes apus (assembly GCA_030522415.1). Classification (NCBI taxonomy): domain Eukaryota; kingdom Metazoa; phylum Chordata; class Actinopteri; order Siluriformes; family Clariidae; genus Channallabes; species Channallabes apus. The sequence goes on from CM060114.1 coordinate 9,080,999, forward strand.
ATAGAATGAATGAAATTCGATTCTGTTTAATTTTATTTATAATATAGTGCGTTTAACAGTGATCACTGTCACAAAGCAGCTTTATAGAATCTAAAGGAAATTAGGCAAATGAGTATGAAATGTGGGAGAGATGTCCCTGGATAGCTGGGAAGAGGCAAAAAATAAATTGGGCGCATGCACTTCCCAGCATGCACCTCACCACAGTCTCAAATGTCTTGACTTGCGCCTTATTGCGCCTACTGGATTAGTCCACATAATTATGTCTTTGTCTTTCGTCTGTTGTTGTAACTGCTGTAGTATCGTTTGTCTTCTGTCTCTTCATTCGATTAGCTCTGTTATTTAGCGTTAGCATTAGCCCGAGGTTTAGTTTATTGCCTAGTCATAAAAGAAACAACCGTCTGCATTTGCATCCCGCCTCAAGTCCCTCTGAGACAGTAAATCCACATCCATGACTTTAGCCAGGTCCATGTCTGGGGGAAAAAAGTACACGATTGTGTAGTGAGAATTAATTTCTGCCCCCAAAGACCCGCTGCTGTTGTTGTTATTGTTGTTGTTGAAGTGTCTCTCTGGATTTATCGAGCTCATTACTTATGTGGCTGTATGTAATTAAGCAAGCAAAGGTCGTAATACATCTAGAACACCGTTGCATGCCTACCATCAGTCAGTCAACAGTCACTTTACATGTCTCGGTGAAAAGCTAATGTGCTCCTCTGGGTATCGTGAATTCTCCCTGTTGGTTTACATTTTCAGACATCTTCATTTCCCTTGTTCTCTGGAAACATCAAAGAGTAATTAGCTCTAATTTGATTGTGTGCGTTCGCGCCACATATGCACCAGTGTCTTGGGGTGCCATTACCTCTGAGGAGCAGGTTCAATAATCATAAACGTGCAGTCTGACGGCTTGGACGATTATGACTCTGCTCCATGGGAAGGGGAAAACAAGCATGCAAGCGCACAATTATGGAAAATATGTGTAATTTACAAGCATAAAAACAAGCAAAGACACACTGAGACACACAAGTGCTGAGATCTTCTGTGAGTTTAAAAAAGAAAAAAAAAGGCAAATAAAATACAGTGCGGTGCAAAAGTCGTCAAATTAAATGATGTACTGTAGATAAAAGATACAATTTGAAAAGTGTTTGTTTATGTACCAACCTCAGCAGCGACCTCATTTCCCCTCTCGTCTGTTCCAACCACTCAGCATTCAGCATCAGCAGTACACTAATCACCGGTCTGATCATCTGTACATCATCTGCACCTGTTTCTCACTGGTTCAGGCCTTAAGCTTTTGCTTTTTATATGGAAGTTTTGATTTAATAAAAGGGACTGAAATCACCGGGGACCAACCAAAACCATATCACGATACCTACGTAGGTGCTGATTCGATTTGTATTGCAATTCTGTAAATATCACGATTTTATTAATATCCCATCTCTCTCTCTCTCATTTTCTTTCAGATTTTGTCATCATTCTAAACAAACGTAGCAAATAATTTGTTGTTGACACACAGGATGCTGTGCTGCCTGCCATTGTGTGAATAGTTTAGAGTGCACCACCTGTAGGATTATAGAGGAACTGCAACACGTTACCACATCAAATACATACATGAATTGAATCTTAACCTGTTGTCCGCCTGTGGTGGTCGTATACACTTCCTAAAACCTCTATCTGTCCACTAGACCTTCTGTAGGATATCTCTTCTCATGACACTATTACGTGGAAAAGGTCACCAGCATATCTAGGAATGCTAATTTGAACTTGACACAACATGTGCTCTGACGAGATGGACGTCTTCTCAGAGAAGAGCTGTGTCTTTTTTCCTTTTGCTCCTCGAGGAGCTCACAAGAAAATGTCATGAGGCGGACCGCGGATCGTGACTCATCCCTCTGTCCTCTTCATTCTCTCTAGCGTGCGTTGGGCCTCGGAGGTCTCGGCTTAGGGGCGACGCTGGAGATAGCTCTTTTGGTTTACGGCAGATGAGCAGGAGATGAGAGAAAGGGAAGTTGAGGAGAAGATGGAAATCGTCTGGGAGGAATTCTACAGCATCTTTAGTAGATCTTCTATTAAGATCGACAAAAAGAATAACAAGTAGGGGTGGGTGATGTGGGGGGGGAAAGGTCTACGCGTGATTCTGAAAAGGGGCACGGTATGCATTCCAGTAAACAGGTTTTCTGGTAATACACTACGTTCTGCACTGTAAATAAATAAATATAAACAAACCGCCAAATATTGGCCAAATATCGCAGATTTTTTTTTTATGTTGTCTTAACCATATGTAGTATGATATGCATCAGCAAAATTTTTTTAGAAAAAATGGGATAGAATTAACAAATGTAACATTTAAACATTTGGGATGAGATGTACAAATTCTACAGATTTACAAAAATATAAATGTAAAGCATTTCTGATAAAATGTGTGAACCTACAAATTTACAGATTTAAGTTGCAAATACAATATAATTTAAATAGAAATATGTAAAATATATAAATTACACAGAATGTACGGAATGTAATTATACTAGGAAGTTTTAAAAGTATATCAAGGTATATAATTTGACGACTATAAAACTTTTGTTAAAATTAAATATTATTTATTAATTTCTTTATATAAATATTTTACTTAAAAAAAAAAAAAAAAAATATATATATATATATATATATATATATATATATATATATATATATTTTTTTTTTTTTTTTTTTTAACACAAAAAAAGGAACCAAAAAAAAAAAAGTACTACATTTTAAAATTTTAATCTAAAATCTGCTTCTTGACAGTTTATAATAATGATAAAAAATTTAAAATAACTAAAATTAATAGGAAAAAGGACAGCCTCAAAAATGTGCATCGCGCCAAATGCCATATCTTCTCAATATGTATTGATATTAAATCTTCACATCAGAACATCAGAAAATCAGAACATTTTCCAGAGGAAAGCGGATTCCCGGGAATCCAGCGCTGTGGGAGTGTAGCGTAGCGTAGCGTAGCGTAGCGCTCGGTTTGTCCCGCTCAAACAGCAGATGCCGTCGTCAGTATGGAGATTGTGTCTCGATCCTGCTCTCTATCAATCAGACGGGCCTGATGGAGGCCAGTACGGATCAGCGAGCAGAACAGACTGCAGACGCAGAGTGAAACAAATAAAAAGACGCGATCCTTTCATCCCTTCATCCCATCATCCTCCGTCTGGACTTCCATCAGCTTCTGGGCTTTTATTTATTTATGCCTTCTGAGAAGCAATCATCAGCGCATTCAGCTCTTCTTGCGGCTCACGAGGGCTTGTGTTGCGTGGTAATTGAGTGTTGATATAATTACGTCGAACGCGGAGAAGAGACTTGTGGGAAGCGCTGTCTTTGTTGCTAACAACAGTCTCTGCGTGAGATATTACTTGAGCATGGGAAAAAAGAAAAGGCAGTGAATTTGAAAGGGTAATTATACGATTGTTGGGAATGGATTTCCGAGAGGCTGTTTCAGACGTCTTAGTGATGTACAGTACGTCCTTGGATCTGTCCCAGGTCGCGTGCACGTCGTAGCCTTTAGGCAGCTTGTTTGCGCTTACAAATGATTTACACTCGATCTGTTCGGCGTTTTTAAAACCAGCTCCAATTGATTAGCGAGCGATAGTTTAAAGTATTTTGAAGGAGTGACCTCAAAAAGGTGCAAGCAACACTAACGATGGAACGACAGCGCCGTTAAGAAAATACTCTCAGAAGTAAATAATAGTTTATGCCCTCAAATCCTTAAATCTGATTGGTCAGAAGGTGTTTAAACATTTTTAGAACCGCAGCCCCAGTACTCATGTTTCCAGTATTCCATAATACGCTCACGTCAAATCACTTTTATTGTCACGTCACGTTACTGGTACACTGGTACAGTACACGTGAGTTAAATTCACGTTTAATACATAACGTTTAATAAATAACGTTTAATACATTATCACTTTAAATCTGGATCTGGTGAAGGAGATGTTTATTTAACATTTCATATGGAAGGAGTCTCCAGTATCAGACTTTCAGGTCTGCACTTTTTTTCTCGTTAACATGATGATCTGCAATGATCTATAATGACTCATCTATAGTTTATAGCTGCTATAATGCAAGTGATAACAGGAACGCTCACTCTCACTCACTCATTTATTTTCTATAGCACTTATCTTGTGCAGGGTCATGGGCGGGCTGGAGCTTGTCCCAGGGAACCCAGGGTACAGTACACAATCCATCACAGGGGGCACAAGCGCACACACACTACTCACTCACTCATCTCATCTATACCGCTTTATCCTGTATACAGGGTCACGAGGGGACTGGAGCCTATTCCAGGAGACTTAGGGCACGAGACAGGGTGCTAAACCATCGCTCACATACAAGCTCATTCTGAGGTTTACAAAGGCATGAAATTTCTAAATTCTTGGAAAATAAATAATTTCTTTTCAATGTTTAACTTGATTACAGGGAAAAACAGGTCTATGGTTATTTTCTGTAGAGTTCAATGCGATATTGTCCTTTGTGTTGATCTATAGCACTATAGCAGCTTCCTGTGCACACACCAACTGTATGTGTACACCACAATGTATGATCTACACCACAGGTTGGTTTTGTGAGACAACACAGGTTGGTTTTGTCACTTTGTCCTCTCTAAAATGACTGGCCTTAAATAAAGAGCATTGCATCTGATTTCCGACATGTACCAGGCCAACGAGGCGCCGGGGACCGAGTAAGAAAGAGACTCCTTTGTCCAGCAGCAGCCGGGTCGGAGTGACCTAATTCTGCTCCGTCTTTCTCTCCTTTTTTTTTTTTTTGTCTCTTTCTATGTATCTGGAAGCAGTTCAGATAAAAAAAATAAATGTGATCTGCAGGCTTTTACGGTAGGCTCGCTCATTGCCCCCTCCATTTTTATCCGCCTCTGTATTTTTACACCTTTAGACGCGCCGCATGGAATTGGCTACAATGCAGGAGCGTGTTCTCCTCCTGAAGCGGCGGGGGGGGGGGGGGGGGGGGGGGGGGGGGGTTGGGGGGGGGGGTAAACTGTGGGAGGAAGACGGGGCGAGGGATTGAGAAAATGATAAAATAACCACGGTGCTGAATTTAGAGGGCCACCCTCAGAGTGACACGCGGCGCGGTGGGATATTACGGGAATGACATTTTGGCGAGGACGTGGACCGATAGCGCGCGCACTGATGTGGGGTTGTGTTTTCTCGTGGCAAGGTAATGAAAGTGCGCGTGTGACCCGAAAGGTTGACAGAAAGGAAGTCTATTTGATTAAATCGCTACACATACGGTGTGATGGACACGGCATCTGTCGTGGCGGAAAATATTGCAGTGGCGCCAGAATCCACACCCATACTGAGGCATATGCACCCTGTTACAAGACAGGGCCTGCTGCTAGCACAGCCACAGTGCCAAAAGACATTAGTCTCTGTCAGACTGTTCGAAATAATGGCTTACATGTTCTCGAGTCACTCTTACACTCCGCATTCCCTCACTCACACCAAGCACAATATACAGCCTTTCGTTCTTTTTTCTTTTTTTTTTTTCTTCTTGTTTCCACTCAGATAGGATGGTTGACCCCTGACCCCACAGGTGATGATAGTTCTACTTAAATGTCAAGAGCAGATCGGTTTAAATATTTATTCAGGCTGGGGAAGATGCCGAATTGTGCTGTAGTTTCAGATGGCCTTCGTTAAAGGTCCCCTATTTTGCTACATCTTTTAGTAAGTGAACACAGGTCTCAGAGCCACGCCAAAGTGTGTGTGTGTGTGTGTGTGTGTGTGTGTGTGTGTGTGTGTGTGTGTGTGAGAAAATGCTCCAGCTGAAATACTATATTCTGAAACTCCTCTTCCAAATGCACCGTTTCAGTGTCTATGCAAATGAGCTACTGCTGAGCCACGCCCCTCCACAGAACAGCAGAGCTGAGCAACAACCTGGGGGGAGGGGCTCTTCTTATACAGTATGAGGTCACAGTAGGGGAAAAATCTAGCTGGCTTGTTTGAACTCTAGCCAATACAAAAAAATGAGAAAAAAAAAATTTCCGCCTCACGTCATTTCTACGTCCACGCACACATACACATGGAGATCCATCTGAAATTCTCGAAATAACGAATAACTGCGTAATAACTGGCACCCTTTGAATAAAAAAAAGATTTCTTTTTTTTTTCCCCCCCTATGACTCCAGTCCATTTACCTTGTGAGTTCGGTACATTTAGTAAAGTGTAAATGCAGTTTTCACGGCCTGACAAACCCGAGTGCTGATCTGTAGGCCTCTTGAAAAGCGGCGCTGCGGTGTTCACATCATCCGAACCGAGAGATTCCATTTTTCTCATTTCCTCCCAGATAGGCTGGTTGACCCGCAGCCTCCGAGGTGATGAGATTTCTTTATTCGTAACCATCAGCAACAGCAAGCGCGAGGAGCCTCGGATTTGTATTTAGTTCCGACTTAATTCGCACCCATGTGTTATTTCTCCTGATGTAAGCAAGATGCCGGGATGCACTTTCAGAAAGAGGTGAGGTTTTTATTAAATCGTCCTGGTTCTAGTGATTCATCGCGTATAGCAGGGACCGGCCAAACCAGCACACGCTGGGTGTTTTATCTAGCCGAAGCAAGGTGAGATAGCGAGATCTGGGTGCTTTAAATGAGCTCCATTAGTCTGGCCTGCCAGTGCTGCGGATGTGCGGGGGTTTGGCTGACAGCAGAACATTTCTAAAGGTCAGACATCTGCAGAGAAAGGACACACATACATAGACTCACACCGATACGCATCGTCGAATATTTCTTATTCATTTCTCCATTTATCTCCATCTCTCTCTCTCTCTCGCTCTCTCTCTCTCTCGCTCTCTCTTTCGCTTTTCACTCTGCGGATCTGAATTGACTCTTCTATCGATCACTCATAAACAGCCAGCCATGTTCAACCACTCCATTTGCTTAATGAAGAGCCTCATGTTTGACAAATAGAGTCTCGCCCTGTAACGTGTCCGGACCAGCCTCCTCGCACTTACAGGTCACTTCTGAATCAATCTCGTCTCTGTGAGGTCGGTCCGACGCGGCCCAGCGGTGCAAGCAAACACATCTGGTTTGACCTGGACGGCTTCCACGGTCCTGGAGCGGTCCGAGCTTCTTGCACAGCACACGTTTGTAAATGCGCTTCGTCACGATTAACGATAACCACAACATGAGGCGTAATTGAGTTTTTAGTGTGTGCGCCTGCCAGGTTTTGGCTGAGACACAAAGGGCTGAGTTTTTTTTGTTGTTGTTGTTGTCGTTTTTCGTTGGCGATTTATGACAGGCCCTACTTGCACCCTGTCACAACCTGGCATCACAGAGACACTATGTTTGGCACATTGTCTCCTCTAAATATTAGCATGTGGTGGTGAAGTGAAATCTAACACTAATTAGGTGTCAGCCTTTCGTGTGTGCGTCAGTGTGTAGCTCTACTGTAGGGCTTTCCAGTGTAAGGAAACGTGATCAATATTGTGCTGGATTATAATAGAGATCTAATGAGATGCAGAACTTCATCATATCATTTTTATTCTCTTTTGCTGAACTCATTTTCACCTTGTGTCACTTCTTCTCTTCAAGTCTACTGTACTTCCTGGTTGCCATGGTTTCACTGAGAGCCCCATCCTATTGCGTATCAGCCCAAGCTAGCTACGGAACATACTGTAGATATGTTTCATTCATCTTCTATACCGCTTTATCCTTATATAAAGGGTTGCGGGGGACCTGGAGCCTATCCCAGGAGACTTCGGGCACTAGGCGGGGTACACCCTGGACAGGGTGCCAATCCATCGCAGGGCACACACACATACACACACTCACACACCCAATCACACACTACGGGCAATTTGGGAACGCCAATTAGCCTAACCTGCATATCTTTGGACTGTGGGAGGAAACCGGAGTACCCGGAGGAAACCCACCAAGCACGGGGAGAACATGCAAACTCCATGCACACAGAGACGGGAATCGAGCCTGGCCGGGGAATCGAACCCGGACCCTGGAGGTGCAAGGCGACAGTGCTAACCACTACACCACCGTGCCGCCAACTATCAACAATTTTACTTATTGAAAACTTTGACTCATCACTCACTTTGACTTTTACTGCTGTTTTCTACAACCTTTCCATGAACCTGGTTTTGTTGGCAGATTTTCAATGTTTTAGTTTTCCAGTCTTTTTTTTTTGGAAAACCCACCTCGTACTTTGGGGAACGGTTTAGCCTCGTCACTGTTCGTTTCACATAAATCCAGACAATCGATATTCTCCGCTTTGCAGCTTTTCTTGTCTGCTTGGACATTACTCCTGTTCCTGTGTATGATTTCTAAAGATGAAGATGATAGCCAGCTCTTCCACAAACACTGATCTTTGACTGTATAATAACTATCATGTGATTAAAACTGTGAGGGCCTGTTCAAGTCAAACCGGGACCGCAAGTCTTTTGGTGCAAGGCACTGTTAAACTCAAAAACTATTTCCTGTTCCAGCACCACTCACAGTACACATTACAGGAACTCGGCTGGGAGTCATTGCCGCATCAGTCCTGACTGGGTTCCTGGGAGGCCAGCGTGAAGCAGGCAGTCCATCATGTCTCCAGTGTGCAGAGAAAACTTTCTATCTTGATCTCTAATCAAAAATCCCGGGTTGACTTGAACACTGCTTGTAATGTTGTCTACACACAAAACTTCAAAAATCATAATTGGATTCAAGACGGTTTGCTATTGTGTATATAGCGGATTCTTAACACACACACACACACACACACACACACACACACACACACATAAAAAAAAAGTTTTGCGTTCTTTAACATGTCATTGGTTGACTAGTTATCAATCATGACTAGTATTCTTGTCACGTTTTTTTTTTTTTTATCCCCCACGTGTAAACCCCAGTGGTGCGGTTTCGAAATCAATCTGCACGGTGCAGCAATATGAAATCATTACTGCTTTATCAGAGGCAGTAAATCATTCCATTCTGGGTGACAAATCTGACTTCACCACCCATTCGTTATCTGTCACCTGGCATCATGTCACGTTTCACGCATGGATATTTATAAAAAATGCTTTTGCAGTGATGAATGTATATACAGTGGTGTCGGTTCCAATATCGACTCTCCTGTATGAACTGATGACATTATTTGAAACTGATGATAACAGTATAAATGATTGAATGAAAATGTGTTAAAGTTTTACTCACCTGTTCAGAGCCTTCCCTTCTAAATAAACACCATGTTAAAAAAAAAAAAAAAAATAATAATAATAATAATAAAAAATTCCAAACTAACATGCCTACCCTTTTTTGCTTCATGCAGCTGCTGACCATCGATGATAATTTCTGCGGATTGGATATGAACGCGCCGCTCGGGGTGTCCGAGATGGTCCGCGGGATTCCGCTGTTCTCCGAGTCCAATGACAAAATGACCTCGGTGATCGCCTACGTCTACAAGAGCCACTCGCTGGCCTACGTAGGCACCAAGAGCGGCCGGCTGAAAAAGGTAGGAGCTCGTATTGTCTCACGATGGGGAATCGATCTGCTTTGAATCATTTGTTGCTTTGATCCCCCACCGCCTTCTCGCTCTTGAAGGGGTGATTTGAATTTGGGATTTGTTTGGAGTTTTGAGCCAGAGAGATGCTGTTTCTTGTGAACCAGCAGCAAGCATCGGTTTTCTGCTATGTAAATCATACATACTGTATATATTGAAGTTAATTTGGCTCTATACAGAGGATCAACTAAGAGACGATTGATCTGTACTTGGTTAGAAATCCAAAGGACAGTGTCCTGGTCACTGGATGTTCTGCTTCATTTATTCTATCGAGTTGTTTTATTTGACACGTGCTAGTTTTAAATAGCGAGTGATGGAGTAGTTGGAGCGCAGAACATCATGTTGCGACTGTTTAATGCGGATAAACAGGTTAATGCCATTTCAAATGTATTTGAGAAGCTGCTGCAGAATAACTAGTAGCCTTATTCTGGCTACATCTTGAAAGTGTGAAGAAAGATGTCAGCCACAGAGAGAGAGAGAGGGAGAGAGAGACTAAAAGCACTGGGGTGCTGTGTTCATGCTGAGCTAGTCAAGGGTAATTGCATGATGCGGCGTGATGGCTTTGGGCCTGCTGCCCTCTCCTCTGCATGGGCGTCTGAAAACTCCGGCCGAGACGATTCTCGGGGCCTGCTATACACGGCGTGCAGGAGAAAACAGCATTAAAAGCAGCAAAGATAGGGAATAGAGAACGAGCGAGCGAGCGAGAGAGAGGGAGGGAGGGAGGGAGGGAGCGACTGGGATATGAGCTCGATCGCCTTTTCTTAAGAGCTTGTACTCCAGGGATTTGGTTGTGCAGACAGACAAAACTGCCTGGTAGAAATCTAGTTTAATGTAGCTGTTATTCTTCTGAGTTTATTTGTTAATATATTGGACATGGTTTAAAAAACAAAAAACAAAACACCTGTGCCTAAAATATGTTTTTAGATGCAAAACTATAAATCAGATGTGATGATATTCAATTTAATTAGAATTGAGATTTGTATAAATGAACAAACCCTGGCCATCACTTGTTATTTGACTGGACGTGTAACAGAGATTCCTGTTGATGCTCGAAGGTGTCGCTTATCCACTGAGAAATACTATGTGCTGTATAAAGGATATTACTGAAAAACACCCTTTTCAGCCTTTCACTGTTTCCGGCACATTGTTCTCCTCAGGTACACAACGTCGCCTACAGTATACTCAAACTCTTTTCTCGGCAAATCGCTATATATCCTTTTAGAAGATTTGTCATGGCAAGACAGTGAAACAGTGTATGAGTCCAAAAAAATAAAAAAATCTACTATACTGTATTGCTTCTTTCTGTTATTTAATCCGTGAAGCGAAGCTGCGGTACCAGCCGGGCGGAATAGCGGCTGCCGTGAATAGGCTAAAGGTATTCAGTCCATGAAGTTTTGGAGAATGCTGAAGAAATTGAATGCAAAGAAAAGGGAGGTTTACAGTCTGTTGACTGTCATTTCCAAGATAAAGCACTATGGTAGAGATTCTAATGATGAATTGTAAGCTAAATACTTACTTGTCCTGATATTTGTAATCAAAAAGGTTTTGTGCACAGAACACAATTTTTTTTCCTTCTCCCAGCTTCACGCCAGTATTTCTCATTACACAAACACAATTACTGTAAAGTACGGCATTTACTCGACTTGTTCAACCGATTATTATTGATACTGAATTGCTTGCATACTGAATACAAACACAACCTCAATTTTATTGATACATTTTCGACAAAACTGTACTGTAGTAGGCTGATTTATAGCCTTTTCATAAGAATTTAAATCATATGCCTAAACAATTTCGATGAAATATTTTAGCTTTTTTTCGCTTTTTAACATCCATGTTAGTCAAAGAGACCATGCGCCATGCTAAGTGATGTTTGCAAGTTTGCATCATTTGCAAAAACTAATTTTTTCTCCCGTTAAAACTTCCAGAAGGGATTAATCTCATTTTGCAGTAAAATTGAAGCCATAATCCGTGTGTAAGTTGTTCATCTTGGTGACGGCATACATCGTCATATAACTAGATGGTTAGAATTTGCAGTCTACAAATTTCAATTTCCAAGTTACAAAGAACTTACGAAATTATATGTGAAAGTTGATATGTTCAATATGATGCACCACAACTGGAAATAAATGTTTAGAGCTATTCTCCGCATTTGCACATGAACAACTGCTGCACAAATGAAAGATGAAAGATCTGTCCCTCTAGGAAGCACTGTATCATTTTAAAAACTTAAATCATTTGTACTAAACTACATTTTTTGCAGCTCAGAGAAGCTCGGTGCGGTGCGTAATGACCCATTTTTATGTGGAATGAAATCTTTCTGACTTTTCCACTCTGGCATTGTCAGTGTAGCACCTGGGAAGTCAACCGTTAATACAACAAGCGGTTCCTGGGAGAACATTGTGCAGAGTCATTTTCTCGACAGGCTTTGGAAGAGGCACTTCCAAATGTCAAGTGCAAACGCTTCAACAGCTACAGCACGAGTCAGGGGCAGGTGCTTTTAGGGCCACGTCAGTTCTAGCCATTAGTCTCGACTGGTGAACGCGTTCTCTTACTCAGGCTTGACCTCATGTGGTTGGTACAGTATAGAGGAATATAGTCAAACAGTACATGCGTATATGCGGTTTTTGCGGGTGCCAAAACTTTTGGAACGCACGCGTCACTGGTGGCGCTGCACTTCATTGTTAATTAAGTTCATTTGTTAATTCATCGTTAATTTAGTGAGTTAATTTAGTGGTAGTTGCGCTGATATCTTTAGTCCTTGCAAACGACTTAATATGTTTACACGCAAACATGTCAGTACGTTCAGATACACAACTCACCCAGAAAGCTTGACCTCAGCAGAGCAAACCACACATGATGTCATCGTCACCGCTGAAACAAAAACATGTTGATAAAAAAAAAAAAAAAAAAAAAACAACAGCACAGTCCGGTGATTAATTAGCGGGTTTATAAGCCTACTTAATGGATACTGATTTATAGACAAACAGCGCATCACGTCCATGAGCCTGAAGATCAGCAGACAGTCGCTAAGAGTAAATATTAACGTTAGCATCACTGGCGGGTGTACATAAAATGGCTGGGTTTATAAATATTAGCACTGTCAGCCTTGTAAGCTTGTTTATGAAGCTATAAGAACCTTTTAAAATTGTGAGTTCACAAAGTTTACACTATATAAGGGGATGTTATTCGCTAGCGGTTATAGCAAGACGCATCACTACGACACGATAGCGCTGACTGATTTACTAACAAATAAAAAAAATGTTTAGTCTTATGAAACTCGCTAATAATTTTTAAGTGCTTATTGACGGAAAAACAACATCTTGCCATGGTGAAGGCCTCCGGGAGTGGGAGAGGTGTACAACATTCTGCTCTAATTAGAAAAGCAGGGAAGTCCCCGATAAATTCGGAGCGGATTAAATTCAATTGCTGAGTTTCTACTTCTTAGATAATGATCCTAGATAATAGAAGTACCAAAGTGTCAAAGATTCCGTTATATACTATGGGGGAAAACGGGTTTCACACTGGTCTAGTTCACGTAACCTTTACAGTCTACATATACCTTATGGTCATGTGACCTTCTAATGAGCAGTCACAAGCCTTATAACGAGGTTGTTAAAACACATTTAATATGTAACGCAAAGGAACTTGTGGTGTAATGAGTGTGATAGGACACGCCTATGATCTTAATTACTGTAGAATTTATTATAATTAAAGCACGAATAATTAGACACATCACGCACAAACACGTCTTTAAATACTTATGTACATAGATCCAAAAAATATCAGATAATAATGAAAAATTAAAAGTACACGAGTAAAACAATAAATATCAAAAGAGAAATTGGATCAATAATAATTGATAATATTATAAATGATAATAATTATAATTTGTAATGTCTAAATTGTATATAAAAATACATAAAAAATTTTTTCGCATTTTCATAATAATCATAATAAATAAAAGATAAAACAATATATTTTATATATTTTTAAACACTATTCTGTATAATGTTTTATATTTGAATTAAATATAGTTTAAAGATACAGTAATTACATCATTATATAAAAGTGTATAATTGTCTTTATAGTCTTCATGGTTAACGTCCAAATTTCTATTCCATTCTAATTGATGTGATTCAGTTTAGGATTTCATTTCACTTTCATATATGTATGAAATATTATATTAAATGATCACATTTATATTCATAAATAAATAAATTAAAAAAATCAGCATTATTCCTAAAGGATGTTATCTTTAATTTATTTCATTAGAATTATGATTGTTTTGTTTTTTTATTAGATCGAATTGGATCCAGCTGCATGGGCACGCTATTATATTCGGTCAAAATGCACAGAGGAGCAGTAAACAGCTTCTGAACCCTCCTGAGACAGATATTTTTAGAACACACACATACTCGCCCGAAATGGCTGTGTTTGCTGAAATGTTCGCTCTGCGCCGTGTGCTCTTTCAAAACCCCCGAACCAGATGTGGTTTTGGGACTTTCAGAGCATCTCTATGCATCTCTCTCTCTCTCTCTCTCTCGCTCTCTCTTCATATCATAGTCAGTTTCACTGAAGCCATTTTTCCAACTTAATAAAGCTTCTCCCCAGCTATAACCATGGTTTGATGGTTTCGTGTATTATCGTGTTACAAGCTCGCTTGGCCCTATAACACGCCATTGCGTCGGTGGCATCGGTTCCTTTTCTGCACCAAGAGAGAGAGGATCTTCATTAAAAAATATAAAAATAAAAAATGGCTCGCTTGCAGCTTAATAAACCACCCATATGTCTTTGGCTACAATCTCCATGAGAAATCAGTGAAATTAGACCTATTAATTGTGAAGCAGCTTGTAATCCGCAGCGCTTCCTAATTAGGGCTAGTGCTCAGGGAGCGCCGCTGAGCCGGATACAGATTGAACAACACCCACAGAGGTGATAATGCTTCAACCGGTGGCCAGGATCACTCAATACAATCAGCATCTGACCTTGAAGCAATGCTCAGAACACTGTGTGTGTGTGTGTGTGTGTGTGTGTGTGTGTATGTGTGGGTCTGAGTGTTTGGAGCATTTGTCCATCTAGACTTCTCTGTGCTTCTGGGCCATTAAGTGTAAGGTGAAGTGGGTGTCGCTGACCCCTTTTTAGAGTGCGAGAAATGGAGAAAAAGCTCAGTTCAAAAGTGCACAATCGGAATGTGGCGAATTTCTTCAAACGCGCAGGAGATGGCCTTTTTTCTTTTCTAGAGCGATAACGGAGATTGCCGGTTGTCAGAAGGTGGTGAGCGCTTGGAAAGGGTCAATTTGCTGGTGAATAGAGGATGTTTGTTGCCGAGGAAAAGGTCAGAGTCTCCTTTAGCGCTGCTCTTCTTCTACCTCCGGCTGATGTTCCAGGGATCTTTTAGTGGTGAGCATTAATAGAAAAAAAATCAGAAATAGTATTATTACAAAAATTATTCGGAATGAATAGGGAATCTAACACGTACAGACGTGAATTAGAGAAGCAGGAGGTATTTCGTTTTTGTTTCCCATAATGTTTCCCTGTGTGTGTGTGTGTGTGTGTGTGTTCCTTAAACCGGAAAGGTGGGTCCCCTTAAACCACCACCCTACCGGTTTGGCTATCAAAGTCCTTATAAACCACAAAAACCAGTATAGGTGTGTGTGTGTGTGTGTGTGTGTGTGTGTGTGTGTGTGTTGTAGGGACCCTCACTACAAATGCAGATTATTGAAATGGTAAGAGTGCAGCCACTGGAGCAGAGGATTAAGTGCTGAAACCTAATGATGAAATATTTTGCAGCAGCAGAAAGAGTGTGTGTGTGAGTGTGTGTGTGGGGCGGGGGTGTATGGGTGCTTTATTGTAGGTGTTTGTGCTTAAATCTGTGTATACGTGTGTGTGTGTGTGTGTGTGTGTGTGTGTGTGTTTTGTCCTCACAGCAGCTGCTTCACCAAAATTGTAAAAGAATAAAAATTTGAGTCGTACCTTGTTTAAAAAAAATAAATAAAAAAATGTATCCAAAGCCTGCGATCGACATCAACACGTAAGAGACACTTCACCGTGTTTGTCCCGAATGTGTCGTCTCTGGGAGACATGGAAAAAACTTCCACTTCCCCCTTTCGCCTATGAATCCATGGCAGCGTTGCCATAGCAGCCGGGCTTCTCAGGCCTCGTGTGTTATGGTATATTATAGCGGATACAGAGCCATTTTCTCTTTTGTTCCGCCGCTGTTTATCTTTTGATCACGCTCTTTATACACACTTTTCTTTTCCCCTCAGTTGATTTTTTTTTTTAAACAACCGTCGATGTCTGAAACGTTGGTGTCTGACTTCTACGTGATCGATCACTCAGTGTAGATATTCTGCACTGGATATCAGGGTGTGATCTGTTCATCACGTATAGATGTTCGATCAGCCACAGGTGAAAAAATGGGCAGCTGGAAAGATAGAAATGTGGTGTAATGGTTAGCACTGTCACCTTGCACCACCAGGGTCTGGGTTCGATTCCCGCCTCAGGTCTGTGTATGTGTGTGGAGTTTGCATGTTCTCCCCGTGCTTGGTGGGTTTCCTCCGGGTACTCCGGTTTCCTCCTACAGTTCAAAGACATGCAGATTAGGCTAATTAGCTAATTGATGGTGATAAAACAGTAGAAAAAGCTAACAGTGCTAATCGGAAATATAGATATAAACAGCTACTTAGCTACACGGACAATTGCTAGCTAGCTAGGATGAATTCTTTTATGCTAATAATGCTGAGTCATGTGTGCTTTTGTGTGCAGATGTACCACTGTAATTAACTTAGCAATTACCTTAGCTAGCGTTGTTAAGCTGTCCGCCTGATTGAAAGTATTTCGCGGTCATGAGTTGCGAAAGGAAACTCTCATACTGACATGTGAAAAGCCCCACATGCTGGGAAAAAAAAAAAAAAAACTTGGCCCGAAGCTCTAAATTCAGCTTTGCGATACAGTGACATGTCTGTCCTGGCCTAATGAAGCAGCTAGCTTTTTATATCTATGCATTATGGGACATATAGTGTTAGCACTGTCAAGCACGCAACATGGCACGAGCTTGCGCATACAAATAAAAAATTGAATTTCATTGCTTATAGGAAAAAAAAAAAAAAGTTTGTGACAACTCCGACGGTGTGCTGATAGAACATGGACGAAATGTTTCTTGTTAGGCAGAGGAAGCGTGTGAGCCGCAAATGAGATGCTAGCTTTGGGACTGACACGCTAGCTGTGGGAGATTCACATGGTGGTCAACAACCAGCTAAGCTGGCCTGTCTATCAATCAGAACGACCGAACGAACCTCCTCCAGCTGCCTTATTAAAGAGAAAGAGAGAGAGGAAGAGCACAGGGGAATGATCCTGGAAAAGAACACAATGTCCTCACCTCGTCATTCCTCGCATCTCTCCTTCCAGATGCGCCTTAATGATGGACAAAGATGTCTTATTTAGCGTTAAGTGGACAGCGGAGGAAGAAACGCCTGTCGCTGACACGCTCGCATACTGCGATGTGCACAAACTGGGTTATAAATAGCAGTGCCCTTCACACAGTAGATTGTTTTGGGTTATCTGTAGTCACCCTTGTTTGGCCCGAGGGCTGTTTCGTAATTGAAAAAGATGCTCAGGGCGCCAGACGGGGTGACACCGCACATGACTCGGTGTTACATCAGTGGCCCCTGTGTGCGTGGGGTTGTGCCGTGTCAGAATTGTAGCCCTGATGGATTTCTGGCACACACAGTGACTTTAGCACGTCCGGGGCTATGTGTAGCACGGCTATAAAAATTTTAATAAAGGAAGAAGAAGAGCAGACAACATTTCAGCCAATCAGATACGAGTATTTTATGAACAAAGTATCACAAAGTCGTAAGATTTACACTCGTAACAATTAGAATTAACTCCACCGTGCTAATGGATTCTCAAATCGAATTAGTCAAAAGCAGCTGTTACGTTGTCTTCAAGATGTGACTTCGCCAATAGTGCATCTTATTATTATTATTATTATTATTATTATTATTATTATTGTTATTACATACTATTTATGCACTAAATCTAATACGTTACTTTTTCTATAGTATCAAGAAAAGCAGCACGAGACAATGTGGTGAAGATTTTTTTTTTAAGTAAATACGTTACTTACTTTTTTAACTGGTTAATTAATTTTATTAAGTTAATGTTTTTAAAAGGAGTCTCCGGTGTCAGCACATAAATAACATAACAAGTGATAACAGGAAAATTCGCAAGTTAACAAATAGTTGACTGCGACAGACTGAAAAGATACAATTAAAAAATTTATTCTTCATGTACCAACCTCAGCAGCGACCTCATTTCCCCTCTCGTCTGCTCCAACCCTAGTACAGTATACTAATCACCAGCCTGACCATCTGTCATGGCATCAGTTTCATGCTTAAAGTTAGATGTTGTTTTAAGCTTGAATGATTTATAAGTCAGGTACAGGGTCAATACTTTTGCACAGTACTGTATATTGTTTTTACATTCAAATAAAAAAAAATATATATTAAAATCATATTAAAGAACTTATAACTGAGTTGGTCTGCTGTTCGGCGTGTGAGATTTGGCGACGTGTGCGTTTCCGTCTAAATGACTAATTTCCAAAGAGGAGACAAAAAAAGCTCCGCGTTGTCGAAATGTAATTACTGTAAACGTGTTTTTTTTTTTTTCCTTTTCAGTACAGGATGCATTCTGACAGGTTTGTTTATTTCCCTCTCACATTCGAGTCACATGTTTATCTGCCGAAACTCCCAGGATTCATCAGTCGCTCACATGCACCGACTCTCACCGTAGCGGCTGAGCAATATGCTTTATGAGTAATACGCCGGGAGTTTAAGGGGTTAATCCCAGACATGACGCGTCATCCGTTTGGCTGTGCTTTCCGCCTGAGTAATTCTACACTGCTTTCATTTACACGTTGTCACTGTAGTCTCTGTGTTGACAGGAAGTGAAGAATCGAATCAAGGCTGTGAGACAGAAAGCGAGAAAGTGCGAGAGAGAGAGAGAGGAAGAAAGAGAGAGAGAGAGAGAGAGAGAAAGCTGTTCTGTTTGCCCATTCACACAATGTGTGTATGTGTGTGTGTCTGTAGATTCATCTATCCCTCTGTGAATCGAGTGCTAGGATATAATCTGGTCTTGCTCTCAGCTGCTGCTGGAGATTAGATTAATATGCACCGGCTACACGTCTGTCCGATTTGAAATCGACGACGTAGGCTCCGGGTGACAGTGCGGAATGAAAGGCGCTCTGTGTTTGAGCTTGCGTGAGTGTGTGTGTGTGTGTGTGCCTTCTTCAGTGAGATCTGTGTGTCAGTTTGTGTACATCCTTTCATTCACAGTTACCAGATTTCTCAATAGTGGCGTGACGCTCTCTGATGCTGGAGGCATCAGAAAAATATAAATAAATAAATAAATAAATAAATAAACGTCCCCTGCTTCACAAACTGAATTTCAAGCAACGCATATCACAAAAGTAAAACAAAGGTTTTATCACATATAGGTGTGGGATAAACACCCTAACCCTAACCCTACTAGGTGAATCACATATACACACACACACACACACACACACAAAAACGGTTAAGCTCGAACCCTGAAATACTGCCATGTTTTTGGAAAAACTCCGCCCCACATACGAAAAAAACCAAAACATTCAAAGCAGCGCTTTAAGACAGTAGTTTAATTCCAAGGTCTGAATACTGTGCAATTTCAGCATTAACTCATGATCACGGATGTTGGCGCTCGATTCAGGAGCTGTCAGCTCTTTTAACAGCTTGATGTGTAGATTGTATCCCGTCTCGCTCTGGATCAAAGCGAACGAGTGTAAACGTAAAAAAAAAAAAAAAAAAGAGAGAAAATGTAATTATCATGTCCGGCTCTACAGCTCAACGGTTATAATTCAGGCTCTTCTTCTAAAACAGTCATAAACAGACCTTCAGCCGGGCTGGAAAGAAATCGGCCTGATGGTTACAGGATCTTCTAACAGCCATCAGCGTCTTCCCCAAGCTAATGGAGGTCTAATGCTAATGTTAATGTTAATGTTAATGTGTGGTCTGAGCCAGCAGTACTTTACCCATACATACTCACCACTAATCATGAATAAAAGATGGCAGGGCAGTTATGGGGTGGAATGATGTAGAGCGGGGGGGGGGGGGGGGGGGGGTTCAGCTAGGGATTTGTGGTGGCATTCTAGAGATGATGATAAAAAGTCAATGTAACATTAGATGGAAAGAAAAAGAAGAAGTTTTATTATAATTTGACAGAAATTGAGTAAATTAATAATGGATCATGGAAAGAAAAAAGGACTGAGGACGTGTAGAAGTAGAAATACAGTTACTCGGACTCAATTAAAATCAAAATCTGACTCAATTAAAAGTATTGAGTGAGCGTCGTACTGTAGTACTGTCCTTAAAATGAAACACTTAATATATTTGAAAAGCACATAAATGTACAATACTGTACGGCTAGCTAGTCCACTAAGCGTTCAGCCATATCACGCTAACTCAGACGTACTTAGCATAACGCTTGTGGTTTTCTGATGTTTTATAAACCAAAATGAAAATCTGAAAAATTGGGATAAGAAAAGTTTTTAAATCCTGGAAAAGTACATGACAATTAAAATAGTGCATTTCCACTTTTGGTGATATGAGTGCTGTTCAAGTTGAATCGGGACTTTTGATTATGCAGAATAACAATACACTCGTTTTCTGAGAGTAAAAACTCCCTTTATGTCTCTCTATACAGTAATCCCCTGCTACATTAATGCACTTGTACCAGTTTATCACCATTGCTTGGACATCATCAAGGTAGAAAGTCTGAAACCCTGGCCTCCCAGGAACTCCTTTAATGACACAAACGTCTGTCCAAACCATTTCCCAAAGTACATAGTGGGTTTTCTTAAAAAGTCTGGAAAAGTCTATAACTAAAACAGTTACAACTAAAACCAGTTGAATATTGTAAGGCCAGGTTGTAGGAAATGACAGTAAAACCTGATGAGTCCAACTTTTCAATGAGCAAACTTGTTATGGCACGTTAGCTTCAGGGGTGGAGTAGGGTGTGGTGGGAGTTCATTCAGGCTAACTTTAAGTATCAATTTTGTTTAATTTACAAAGGTATTAATTGAATTTGACAACACAATGAAGTTGTAGGTCGCCTCCTGTTGGCTCGGCGTACGGGTTTATTCTTAATTCTAACATCGAGCCTTTTATTGAACGCCGGATTGTGACGTGTGAGGCGTGAGATACAAATCATCCTCGGTGCTACTTCGCGCCTCTCAGCCAGAGAAGGGCTCCTCGACTCTCCGCTAATTACTCTGTCTAGCAGACTGTGAACGTTCTCTCTCAAACATTTAATTAAAACCAAAGTTGATAGTTTTTAATGAAGTAGAGTGGCGAAAAAGGTTGCTGGTGTGCGTCGGGTGACTGCGAACCTGCTGTTGCTTTAATTAGTCTCCACGCCAATCTTTGTGCGAGGTGATGACAGACCGGATTTCTGTCACTGTGTGTGCGTGTGTTGTTTTCTTAGCCGATCTCAAGAATTAGCATCCGACACAAACCGACGCCGTGGCATGGATGGATTACCTGAGCTGAGATAATTCACCTGCTTTTACGTATATTAAACCATTGAAAATGAACAGGCGATGAAATCTGCGACAGGCTCCAGGTTGCGGGTCGTTCTGTTTCGCTCTCTTTGAGCCTTACTCGTACTTCCACTCATTCTGGACCGTTAAAATTCATGTTTATTTCTGTACTCCTATGTTTGATGCAAGAAAATATACGTTTATACATATTATTATGTAACTTTTTAAATCACGTTTTTTTCCCCTTAAATTTCCAGAATTATTGCCACTTATAATAATTATTATTATTTTTTGTATTTATTATATATGACTATTGACAAAAAGATGCAAGATCACACGTGCTCAACTTCACTTTTATACCACAGTTGAAATACGAAAAGGTCGAAGGCAGCAATAGTGTTTCTAACGATTGCAAGCTTTTTTTTAAAGCTCACAATTGATTTGAACATAAAAATTGTCAGACTGTTATATGTTCCTATCCTGTGCCAGTCCGTTTTTTTTCCCCCTACTGTATGTGTATCTGTAAGTAGAGTCAGTGCGTTGGGCTGTGAGTATGATTTACATCAAAGGAAAGTTGGGATGCGTTCGTAAAAAAGTTCAAATCAAAACGACCCTGAGTAGTCTCTCGGATAGAATTCAGAGATGATCGATAAAGAATTCAAGTCAAAATATTTCTACATCAGAATGGGTTTGTGAAGATTTTGAAGACGGAGGACTATAAACTATTTCTGTTTTTTTTTTCTCATATGGGTATATGGGATTTATTATTATTATTTTTTTTTAAGGGGTGCCAATATTTCTGGAACAGACTCTAAATTATATAAGCTCTTCTGTTCCTGGAATATGTTGAGTTTTGAAATCGCGAGAACACTTTTAGAAACGTCTCGGCGTCTCGCTCTGATTTATGTGCCTCGGTCGACAGATGTTAGTGTAACAGTAGAGGACACTGCAGGTGAGTCTCTCCGTCGGCCAATCACAGCGCACGCTTGTGTCCCTGGGGACGGCCTGAGCAGCTCTTCGGCAGGAGCTGGAAAATGGACTTCTTTACAATTGGGTCACTCGTTCTGTTCTCCAGACAGTAATGCCTGGGGAGCAGCCGGGAAAGGTGTGTGTGGGTGTGTGTGTGTTTTTGTCCAAGTGTGTATGAATTTTGTGTTACAGCGTGAGGAAGATAAATGAGGTGCTGAGCATTTGAGGAAGAGGCGGGGCTGTAGTCGGGTGGGTGTGGGGAACCCTTGTGGAGCTCGTGATTCGATTCGATTCAATTTCAGTGTTGATTTAAGTCGCCATGGCTCAATCAGGAACCGATGCTTTATGCATCTTGATGGATATTGATTTTAATTTCTTTTGCCTTTTATTGTGATTTTGTTTTCTATAATGATAACTGGCTAACACACTGGATTTACATATCGATGTGCAAAAACATCCACATCATACTACAGTGAGCATATACTGTATACTGTATAATGAAGATGACACAATTTGGATTTGGTCTAAAATGTTCAAATAATTTTAATGTCAATCACTCACTCATCTTCTATACCGCTTTAACCTGTATAAAGGGTCATGGGAGGCCTGGAGCTTATCCCAGGAGACTCAGACCACGAGGCGGGGTACACCCTGGACAGGGTGCCAATCCATCACAGGGCACACACACATGCAGACACATGCTTTGTCACATACTGCAGGCAATTTGGGACACCAATTAGCCTAATCGGCACGTTTTTTGGACAGTGGGAGAAAACCAGAGGACCTGGAGTGGCTTGGTTTCCACCAAGCATGGGGAGAACATCCAAAGTCCGTGCACACAGACCCAGCGGTGGGAATCGAACCCGGATCCTGGCGGTGCAAGGCCGGAATGCTAACCATTAAGCTGGCATGCTGCCTAATTTAAATATCAGTTTTAAAAAAAACATAAATCAAAAACCTTAATTTGTATGAATTTGTTGATTTTCTGTTCTTGTACAATATATAATATAAACGTATAGTGTTACTGCTTATACTTTTCAGTAGGGCTGCAACTAACGATTATTTTTGATAATCGATTAGTTGGGCGATTATTTTTCGATTAATCGATTAATTGGATACAAAACTGATGTTTTGCTTAACTATATAAAACCATAAATCAGGGTATTATTTATGTATAAAAGTAAACTTTAAAAGATGCAAAAGCCACATAGAGTTTAATGGTCTTTAATTTTGACATTTAAACCTTATTTTATGTAAATCAACATTTGTTTTTAACAAAAATTGCAGACACGGCAAGTTGACAGTGTGTATATATATATATATATATATATATATATATATATATATATATATATATATATAGATAGTTTAAAAAATACACTGACATTCAGTTATTAAGAATGACCTCAATTTTAAATTCTCTTAAATTAATTCTCTTAAATGAATAATAGACTTCTAGACTTCGGTTTGTACATTATTTCGATCCTCTCGTGTATTTTATCCTTTTATTTGTTGTCTCAATAATAATTAAAAGAAGAATAGACCATTTTGCTACACTAGACATTAATCTTATTGTTTTACACATTCTCGTAATACGGCGACGTAGGGAGAGAGAAAAAAACCCGGCTACTGGGTTTCCCTCTGTACAGCGTGTAGGATGATGGGATATATCCGGTCCTCATAAAATGAACGCGAAGAAAACGAACTAGAAGTGTTTTCCTTGGGATTTGAACGGCAACAAAAAACTGCATGCAACGTTTTTTTTTCTTTTTACGCCGTATAACCGCGCAGCCGGACAAACGCACGTCACCAAAGCCCGTGTGAACTCTCTCACTGACTCCTTTTTTTTTTTTTTAGTCGTGGCCAATTCCTCCCCGTCGCTAGGGGCTCCCACATGTGTAGAAAACCCTCGGCGCTTCATCCGCGCTCACCGGACACTACGACCGGCAGAAAACCGCTCGCTTTTAACGCCCGATAAGAGGTGTTTAATGTAAATTGCTGCTTTTTGCTTTTTCCTGCAAACGCTTCTGTAACCGCCATTGCGCGAGCGACTGTGTATCTGTGTGTGTATTTGTGCATCTTGTGTTCGCGCGCCTCAATAACGTGAGCAGCCCAACTAATCGCTAACGGCATTCGTTGACAACGGATTTCATTATCGATAATTATCGATTTTATCGATTAGTTGTTGCAGCCCTACTTTTCAGTTTCTTGGTGCATACAGTATACGTCTTGACTCATTTATAATTTAAGTATAGTAAATGTATTACGTTTTATGACATTTATGCATTTAGTCCTGTTTGACTCTTTGTACATTCGAGATGAACGAATTACGACAAACTGATGAACAGATTTTCCTCAAGCCGTTGTTACTTTACGCACTTTAACACGACAAGTTGTAGAAATGTAGAAATCACCTCCGCTCTCTCTCTCTCTCTCTTTCTCTCCGCTCTCTCTCTCTCTCTCTCTCTCTCTCTTTCTCTCCGCGCTCTCTCTCTCTCTCTCTCTCTCTCTCGATCTTCCTCATTGAACAGCTCCTCTCTAGCTGGGGCCTTCAGAGGACTTTTATCTCAACCATCTTTCTCAAAGGATTATGTTTTCCTTTTCAGCATGCACACAGATCGGTAATTATAGGTGTGTGAGAGAAATGCTTTTGCTAGTTGTAGCGCACTGATACATGTGACAGGCTGTTCATTAGAGTCACCGGCCTGCTTTACTTAAATGTGAGTCTCACAGACTTTGACTGTGTGTGTGTGTGTGTGTGTTGTGGTTGTCCTGGAATAGTGGTCCGTTAGGGCTTTTGTTTTGACTAGCCCCTAAAAAATAATAACTAAAATGATAATCACAGTGCTATTTCTTTTTTTTTTTTTTTTTTAAAGCAGTTCTATAAGATCTAAGAGTTACCATCGAAAGAACCCAACAAATCCCTCAATATAAACGTTTTTTTTGTGCATTTTATCACCTTTATGATATGAACCCTGCGATCCAGCAATAAAGCCAGTTTGATTTGCTCAAAAACAAGCACGAAGAGAAGAAGGTACTGAGTTGGAAGTCTTTCTCTCTGACCCACAGGTCTCCCAAATCCAGAAATAAGATTTGCTGCCCTTTCTAGCGCCACCTCTCACCCGGACAAAATCGAAGGAAAAACTTTAAGAAGTTATCGAAGGAGTTGAGGTGTGCTTCATGGCCGCTGAGGGGTTGTTGATGCTGCTTATTGATGCCTCTCAGGAAGATGAGGGATGGAGATGCAATGAAAATGCGGTGAAAGATTTGACAGTGCATACCGCTGCATAACTCTAACTCAAACTCTAACCCTCAGCCTGTCATATCTGAGAAGAACAGGTCCTTCAAACCGAGAGACCCGCTACGGTTCTGGGTCATATATGCCATTTAAATTCTTGAAGAAACGCCTCTTTCGGTTAAGGCCTGCAAATCGAGCTGTCGAGGATGAAGATTGTGGAGATGCACTTGCTCTGAATTGCTGTCAGAAAAGGGATTTTCATGGACATCATGATGTGTGTGTTCTTTATTGAGTTGTCATGTCACTGAAAGTCATCGTTTGCCAAGCGCATATTCCAGTTTCGCCAGCGAGGAACTTACAGACCTACAGACAACCTGCAAGCAACCCGTCGGCTGGTTAGAGGGGAAACCTGCTTTTGCTCCTTACTTCTTTCTTGTTTATTCACGTTCTTTTGGTTTAATGAGGGCATTGGAGGTTGACCACAGCCATTTGGCTTGATTTGCCCTCGAAATGGATTGCGTTCTGTCATTACCACTGTTTTAGTTTCAGCCTGTGGTTTGAAGCACAGCCGGCTGATTGCTGTCTAATGCTCCAGTACACAGTGCTGACTTGTCAAAGTCTCTTGATTGCAGTTGTTAGTTCACTAAGAACTTGTAATGGAGTAGTAGACTTGTAGTAGAGTAGTGCATGGTTGCCTGGTTGGAAGACGCAACCAATACCAGTGCAGATTAACCCAAGTCTAAAGATACCAGCGTAATAAGGTATTCACATGGTGTTTCCTCAGATACGTTGTCAAAAGATGGTCAGATGAAAAAAAAAAAACTCTAAGAGATTCATGTGCTAGGGTAAGTTAATTCCACCAGAACAGTGGTACAGAGACAAGTCCTGGTGTGTCCCTTCAAGGCTCCAAGGCTTCAATGAATGCTGAGTCATACTTGAGACTCAGTGGGCGTTAAGTACAGTTCATGAGTTGACGAGAAGGCAGCTATTTATATATATAAAAACAGGCCTTTAAATCTAACATGGGCAGATTCAGGACGTCAGAAAGTTCATGTAAGCATTGAAGTAGTTAGTTGACACAGTAACTTAGTAAAGAGGACTAACGAGGTACCAAAATGGTGGTTCCTGACACCCGGCCATAGACATTTTAGAGTTTTCCATTTTCTGCCACGTTAAAAAAGGCTGTTAGTTAGCGGATTAGTTAAAAAAGTGCTTCTTGCATTTGATTTTGCTTGGGGTCTAGGCAAGTCTCCAGAACGACCCCTTGACAGATCGAGTTGGTGCACTACTTGAAGGTGAGCGGTCAAGCCTCGAGTGATCTTAGGCTGTGGCTCAGGGTGTGAGAGATCCATTGTAGATGGATTGTCTATTTTGCTTTCTGTAGATTTGGTTTCTAACAGGTCTAATATACTGAGCTTGTCAATGCAAAGAAACTAGACTTGAAAGAACCTAGACTGAGACGGACCATCCATAAAGTCCAGGAGATAAGCTGATGCCACGAACCAAACAATGACTCAGATAGCTGTTCCAGCATCCTATCTCCAGATTTATTTCTTTGGGCTGGTTCACTTAATTCAGACCAGCAGCCGACTACTAAAAAGTTTCCCAACATCACCAGATGATTGGTACAGTAGCAGACTCTTATTGCTTATTGTAAACGCCAGTGTATATAGAACTATTAAACTGGAGTGCATAATAACGCAGCAGAGCATTAGCAGGAGAACGATAGTAAGAATGAGCGCGTGCTCGTGTGAGAATGATGGGAAGTGAGCGGATCATTTAGTCTGTATTCCGTCTCAGCAAAAACAGATGGAGCCCTCTGGAACTGTGACTCGTAAAACTTGTTTTTTTTTTTCATACATATGCAAACGAAACATTTGGATGAAACATAACCCTCGAAAAACACTCACTAACAATGCGTCAGGCATTTTGGGATTTTCAGATCAGCACTACTTCCAGCTCGGGGGCCTATTCACGCTTTTTGAAGTTAAATTGGTTCTGAAAAACGACCGAAACAGCTACTTGGCCCTTCCTCCTTTTCCCCCCCCCTGCTCTTCTCAACCTTAATCCTTTACCCTGAAATCATTCTCATTGTCATCAGGACACATTTAACCTTAAACCAACATCCACTTCAGTAAGCACTCAGCACCGATTTGTGCTCCTCGATCAGCCACCGGCTCCACTCCACGACTGCTTCCTGTTGGCACGTTAATTAATATCGCCCTCTGTTTCACGTGGCCTGGGGCCATCGGGGTTAACGGCTGCTCTTATTGTTTTAGTAAAGTGCTCTTCACTCTCTGGCACACTCCCAGGTTCCCGTTCTCTCCCCCCTGCCCCACAACCTCTCCCAGCTCCACCTCATTTCCTCCTATCACCGCAGTACATGCATAATTGATCCGGGTGCAAAGAGTGGAATTACGATGATCCGGGGAAAAACGGCAACATCATGTCTTTTTTTATTTTTGGTGTAACCATTTCTGGTTGGATGGGCAAACTGGCCAGCAGGGAGACTGGAAACTTTTGAGTGTTAAAGTCAAAAGAAGGGGGCAGCTGTGGCCTTGTCCCTGGAGAGATATGCAGCATTGCTGTGAAATCTGGAGAGCTTTAATGAGAGTTCCAACACACTGTGGTCTGAGCAGTACAGCTCTTATTAGGAAAAGGAAATTGGCAGGTTGCTGTATAAGGACACTGTTGCAAAATCAAATATTTCCAGAAAAAAAACCCACATAAACCAGTGAGTTGGCTCCGAGTCTAGTATTTTAAATGTTGTCATTGGCTAAAGCTGGTTGTTAGGATATTCTTAAATAGCTTTGTAAATATTAGTTCTCGACTTGTCAGAAGCTGTTGACTCGTTCTATAAGACAAATCAGAGGTTTATATTAACGCACCTGCTCCACTGTTATACAGGTCCTTCTCAAAAAATTAGCATATTGTGATAAAGTTCATTATTTTCTGTAATGTACTGATAAACATTAGACTTTCATATATTTTAGATTCATTACACACAACTGACGTAGTTCGAGCCTTTTATTGTTTTAATATTGATGATTGTGGCATACAGCTCATGAAAACCCAAAATCCCTATCTCAAAAAATTAGCATATTTCATCCGACCAATAAAAGAAAAGTGTTTTTAATACAAACAAAAGTCAACCTTCAAATAATTATGTTCAGTTCTGCACTCAATACTTGGTCGGGAATCCTTTTGCAGATTCTTGTGTCTTGTGTCTCTCAACTTTCTCTTCACAATATCCCACAGATTCTCTATGGGGTTCAGGTCAGGAGAGTTGGCAGGCCAATTGAGCACAGTAATACCATGGTCAGTAAACCATTTACCAGTGGTTTTGGCACTGTGAGCAGGTGCCAGGTCGTGCTGAAAAATGAAATCTTCATCTCCATAAAGCTTTTCAGCAGATGGAAGCATGAAGTGCTCCAAAATCTCCTGATAGCTAGCTGCATTGACCCTGCCCTTGATAAAACACAGTGGACCAACACCAGCAGCTGACATGGCACCCCAGACCATCACTGACTGTGGGTACTTGACACTGGACTTCAGGCATTTTGGCATTTCCCTCTCCCCAGTCTTCCTCCAGACTCTGGCACCTTGATTTCCGAATGACATGCAAAATTTGCAACCTGTAGCCCATTTCCTGCACACGCCTGTACACGGTGGCTCTGGATGTTTCTACTCCAGACTCAGTCCACTGCTTCCGCAGGTCCCCCAAGGTCTGGAATCGGTCCTTCTCCACAATCTTCCTCAGGGCCCGGTCACCTCTTCTCGTTGTGCAGCGTTTTCTGCCACACTTTTTCCTTCCCACAGACTTCCCACTGAGGTGCCTTGATACAGCACTCTGGGAACAGCCTATTCGTGTCTTACCCTCTTGCTTGAGGGTGTCAATGATGGCCTTCTGGACAGCAGTCAGGTCGGCAGTCTTACCCATGATTGCGGTTTTGCGTAATGAACCAGGCTGGGAGTTTTTAAAAGCCTCAGGAATCTTTTGCAGGTGTTTAGAGTTAATTAGTTGATTCAGATGATTAGGTTAATAGCTCGTTTAGCTTTTCATGATATGCTAATTTTTTGAGATAGGGATTTTGGGTTTTCATGAGCTGTATGCCACAATCATCAATATTAAACAAATAAAAGGCTTGAACTACTTCAGTTTGTGTGTAATGAATCTAAAATATATGAAAGTCTAATGTTTATCAGTACATTACAGAAAATAATGAACTTTATCTCAATATGCTACTTTTTTGAGAAGGACCTGTATATATTCAGTCATTTTTCTCTCTATTTAGTCGTGTCCAATTCCTCCACGCCACTAGGGGGCTCTCACATTAAGGCTACTACTACCACTCAGTCGGGAGGGCCGAAGACTATCATGTGTTTCCTCCGAACCACGTGACGCCAGCCGACCGCATCTTTTCAAACTGCTCGCGTAACACACTCGGAGGACAGTGCTATCCGCTCCCTCCGCATGCTTTGGCGTTTTGTTAGTACACCAAAGCCATGACCAGCCTGTCTGCTTCACGTCTGAACCTCTGGCCTCCCAGGAACTCCTTTAACGGCCCAAACATGTGGAATGAGGTCAGGACTGTACGGCCAAGTTCCTGTAATGTGTTGGTGAACGATTGTGTGTGCACTTCCCACAGACGGATGCGTCTCTTCCACAAGTTGGCGACAAGTTATCCATCGATTTTTTTTTCCAATATCAGGAACGTTCACAGGAATGATTGCAGTGGGCTCAGAGCCACCTCGGTCGGGATCGTCATTCACGGACCATTCAGATGTGTCACTGTGACTAAGATTCTCATCAGAGTACCGCACTCGAAGTCTTCTTTACATGTCAAATCACTTGCACATCACGGCTTCACCAGACAGTTCATCACAAATCCCGGTTTGACTCGAACGCCCCTCCGATAGTACTGTAAATGTTCTTTTTGCCTTTTTTTTTTTTTTCCAGTGCTGCATTCAGAATCTGAGGGATGATATGAGGCAGAAACGCAATACAGGAAGGAAAAAAAAAAAGAAAGAAACTGGCTGCGTATTTATGAAAGGTTATCCACTGTGTTTCTGTTGCTCAAGCATCTGTTTCCACACCTTCTGCAGGCCACGATCGATCGGAACAGATATATTTCACTGAAGTTTGCTGTTTTTTCCCCCCCCTGATAACGAACAGGCATTCCGGAGTGTGTGTGTGCCTGTGTGTGTGTATATTATGTGCTCCGTCTCTCAAGTTCAATCTACACGCTCTCATGTAAAGTGTTTTTTTTTTCTTAACTGCGCTGGAAGATAATGAAGCATCCTTGAAAACTAGACATACATCCGATAGTACTGCAGTATTTTAGCACCGTAGGACTGTGCATTCCTGCTCACGTGTGTGTGTGTGTGTGTGTGTGTGTGTGTGAGTGTTTATGTAGCTACATTTCAGCACTGCTATAAATTCTGAATGTTTGTGGTTGGCTGAGTGGCCTGCTGAAAGCTTGATATATGGGTTGAAAAGGTGACTTGCCACTGTTGTATATATCGAGATCTCTCTTGATTTCTCCTTCTCTCTCTCTCTCTCTCTCTCTTTCTCTCTCCTCTCTCACCTGCCCGAGAATATTGATTCCCGCGCCTTTTCGGAGCCCTTTAAAGGTGACTGACTGTGTGACCTTCCCATCCATTCCATTAGGGGTATTACAAACCAATCCAATCTACTCCACCTACACAAGTGCCCCTGCTTTACAATACACCACTCACACACACACACACAAACACACACACACACACACATATTATATAGTGGCGTTAAATCAGGAACTTATTTCTTAATATCAAAGCCAGTCACAGGGGACATAGTCATAACTGAAAGTATTAAAATGAATCTTATCTAAATCTGTATCACACACTCACTCACTCTCTCTCTCACACACACACACTGAAAAGATTTTTATTAAAGAAATGACATTCTGTAAGGACCAGATATAGAATGTGATATAGAGTCCCATATGAGGCAGCTGAGCTCCGTCTCTGAACATGAAACATATCGCAATATCTCATGTAGGTGTATGAATATCACCGTAGCTGTGAACGACACTTGATTATTTATATAATATGTAAATATAAATATACTGTAAATGTACCAAAATAAAGAGGAGTCCTTAGAGCTTTAAATGACGTGCGGTTAAACGTGTGGCACTCGAAAGATTCCCAGAAACACAGGACTTTTCCGATGACCGGTCGCATAAACAAGTGCGTTTCTGATGTTCTAGCAGGTGAAACCACTTTATTTTTGACTGCCTCTCCGGGTTCAGAAGCACTTTGCTTGAAAGGCTGAAAAAGGACACTAGTCTGAAGAGTCCTGTTTCTCTGGAATGGCTCGCTTGAGTTGTTCAAAAAGTTCTGATCTCATGGGATTTAAAGATCGCTAGTAGTCGAATAAGGACTGGCTTGAGTTGATAGGAAGCCTTTGGTAACTCGAATAATCACTCTTTACAGCCATGAAGACAAGCCTTGGTTTGGCGCCACCATCACTACCAATTAAAACATTAATTTCACCACCACCATGTGCAACATCAACATGCCCGGCATCAACACTACGATCACCACCAGCTTAACCCAGATTAGCGCCTCCACCACCACCAAACATTAACCATCATTTGCAACATCAACACCCTCACTACTACCA
Source organism: Channallabes apus (assembly GCA_030522415.1). Taxonomy (NCBI): domain Eukaryota; kingdom Metazoa; phylum Chordata; class Actinopteri; order Siluriformes; family Clariidae; genus Channallabes; species Channallabes apus. Next base: position 9,112,981 of record CM060114.1, read on the forward strand.
CCACCAACACTCCCATCATCACCACCACCGTTAACTACAACACCTCCACCAGCAACCAGCTACAACATTAACACCAACAACAACTTCATCAAACCAACAACAACTACAACACTGCCTCCAGCAATACCACCACCAGTAACACAATTACTACCCCCCAAACACTCCCATCACCACCATCAACTACAACACATACAGCACCAACATTAAACTACATCAACTCCACCACCAGCGACACCACTACCACTAATAACATTAGCACCTTCTCCATTGACAGCATCCATACTACCAATAACAACACCACTATCTCCACCACCAATACCACAAGCACCACCAACGTCACGTTTTTGTAAATTCGACATATCTAAAGATCAGCTGTATTATGCACAGTGTACTGTATCTCGTACCAAGACTAAGACTAAGATGAAATAAATCTCTAAGGCCGAAACAATCACACAGCGGTTTGTGTGTGTAAGAGGTGTCTCTGTAAGTTCTAATCAAAAGGACTGGACTCGGATGAGGGGAGCTGAAGAGGAAAGGACGAAGCTGTGGCAGTGTCTCAGCTTGTCTTTGCGTCTACAGTCCCATCAAGCGGGGCAGCCAGAAAGAACGGACAAACGTGGTTTTATTTCATGGGATGATGGCCCTGAAGGCGCACTCTATTTCCAGCTATTAACACTGAGCGAGAGAGGAGAGGAAAGTACTTTGGTCGAAACTATTGAAAAATAACTTTACTGAAAAGTGCCAGGATGACTAGCTATTAAAGGAGGTTAACATTTACATTCCGATTTAATAGGGAGAGTTCTGGATGGATGGATTGACGGATGGATGGATGGATGGATGGATGGACTTCGCACCATGTTTGATCTGAAAAATGGGTTCGGCATTGGCCATAATAAGGTCCCAAAAAAATTTAGCTGGCGCTAAGTTGCACGCCAGCCCTGTTGCCGTCAGCTTTCAATACGGACCCAAGACTTGAGTGCTAAAAGTTGATTAATCTGGCAACAAGTGTAAATAGGATCATTACTGAGGGTTTACCAGGACACTGCTGCATGTGATTAGCACCAGTGGAAAAACACCAGAGAAAGAGAGAGACGCAGAGAGAAAGATGCATTTTGTAATCCTCTCACGTATACACTTTTTTTTTCCCCTCCTATTTTGCAGCTTTTTAAAACAAGGCTTGCAGACGTAGTTGTCTCTAATTGGAGTACGGTATGAAATGTGTCATTTGCTGCACTTCAATGCTGAATAGTAGCAATGGGTTGGAAAAAAAAAACCAGACACAAGGCCTCATTATCTGTTAGCATTCTGTGCAATATGGATAATTTTACGGTAGAATATCTTGGCGTCCGTCCACACGTTAAATCTTTGATTTGACATGGTTGATTTTCCAAACGGCGTAACGTTCTGCCCGGGGACTTTTATATTTTATATGTTTTCCATCGAAAAATTGCTGATTTTGATATTGATATCACTTGACCAATCATTTTATGCCTTGTATTGGGAATATTGTGATTTATGTTCTAGTTTATGTATCTAGGAAGGACACTGTCTATACAGCTGTGGTTCTCATGCATCCAGATGTAATACAGCCAGAACATTATAGCACCAAAACTTAAGGCTAGTAATATGTAGGTCCACTTCTGGACCCCTCCGCAGGACTTGGGGGTGCAAGTGCTGTGGTGTCTGGCACCATGACTTTGACAGCGAATCCTTTGGGTACTGTGGGTTGTGGGATGGGTTCTCCATGGCCTGTGACCAATGGTGCACTGGGTGACATTCTGCAATAACCAGCTTTGCCTCTTTTTCTGCGATTGGTGCTGCATTGACTTTTCCTTGGGGTCCGATTGGACAGGGTGGTCTTTGCTCCCCATGGGGCATGGGTGAGCCTGTGATCCTGTCACCGGTTTACTGGTATATAATGGATATTCAATGTTAATGTTATTTAATCTTATATAATACTGTATGTCCGTATTTTGTTTGTGTTATTAGTAATTTCTGTTCATAAAAAGAGTTGCAGCTTTAAATTCACAAGCAATTGTTTTGCACCCACGGTGACCAGGATAATGTAGACTCCCGTCTGGGAGAAATTTTTTTTTTATTTTGAGTCCCATCTAGACAGAGAGCTAAGCAGGGCATTTAACTAAAACTTACCAGATAAAAGGTTGTCATGGTTACAGTGTCCGTACTGAGTGACTTTTTTTCCCCCATATCATCACATTAGCACCGGGTCAGTGTTTTATTATTTTTCATCCAGGACACTCCCAGCGTGAATAACGACTTATTGTTATTTATACTTCCTGTTTTGAATCCAACATGGCCGCCGCTCAGCTGCGTTTGCAGCTCATTAGACCGCGGCACATGTGGTCAGCGCTCAGGTCACTTAGCCTCTGAACTACACTCTCGTCTCCCCGCTACCCTGTTACCTCTGACCTTTGCTCAGGGGCTCGACCTTGAATGCAGTCATGACCTTGACCCTTTAATTGGGCCAGTGGTAGTGACAGCTGCCTTCATTGATCCCAATTACCCCAAGCCAGAAAGTCATATATCTCTATAGTCATCCATCATGAGTGTGTGTAATACGCTGCCGTTGCAGAACATCCCAGTTAATCACACGTGGAAACATGGTTACGCATCCTGTAGTGTAAGTCAGTGGCTTTTTTCTGTTCATAAAACTCTCATAAACTTTGACAGAAAGTAGACATTACGGTGTTTTCCATAAACCACTTATAAGCATAAATATGAATAAAATGAAGCCCATAAAATGTTATAACTATAAATATGAATTGAATTAATATCCATCAACCTCTTCTAAGCACAAATATGAGTCTAATGTGTTTATACAGTAAACATCATATAAGAATTCATATGAAGCTAATTAGTGGTCACAAACCTCTTATAAGCGTAAATAAGAAACTAATTACAGTCCGTAAAATGTTATAAACATAAATATGGAATGAGTCAATAATCATAAACCTCCTACAGGCATACATATAAAACTAATTAGTCTTCATAAACATCTAAAAAGCATAAATATAAAACTAATTAGTCTTCATAAACATCTAAAAAGCATAAATATAAAACTAATTAGTGTTCATAAACCTCTTACAAGCATAAATATAAAACTAATTAGTGTTCATAAACCTCTCACAAGCATAAATATAAAACTTATATGCTAACTATATGAAATTAGTATTCATAAACAGTTTATAAACATACAGTTGAAACTAACTATGCAGCTAATTGGAGTCCATAAACAATTTATAAGCATAAATATGGAACTATGAAATGTTCTATAACTTTTATAAGCACATACAGTAGTATATATGAAACTAAGGAAGAAATAATACATAACTCTGACATTATATTGTCATTGGTGTTCATAAAACTCTTATGTGCGCTTATGAAACTGGCTTTTAGTAAAAATATAAATAACCTTGACATTACAGTGCTGTTGTGTTTATAAATGCTTATAAACACAAATATGGACATTTTAAATTGTATGAACTTTGTGACAAGGAAGACATAAATCTAACATTCTGGTTTTGTTGAATTGTAGTTGATTTGCTCTTATAAACTCTAAGCATAAGTATGAAATAGTTTAGTTTATTAAAATAATAAAGATACCTATGAAGCAAACCCGTATAAAACGTAAGTAGATATTTTAATTAATGTTCATAAAATTTTATAAAATGAATAACTGGGAATGTATACAGTGGTGTGAAAAACTATTTGCCCCCTTCCTGATTTCTTATTCTTTTGCATGTTTGTCACACTTAAATGTTTCTGCTCATCAAAAACCGTTAACTATTAGTCAAAGATAACATAATTGAACACAAAATGCACTTTTTAAATGAAGGTTTACGTTATTAAGGGAGAAAAAAAACTCCAAATCTACATGGCACTGTGTGAAAAAGTGATTGCCCCCCTTGTTAAAAAATAACTTAACTGTGGTTTATCACACCTGAGTTCAATTTCTGTAGTCACCCCCAGGCCTGATTACTGCCACACCTGTTTCAATCAAGAAATAACTTAAATAGGAGCTACCTGACACAGAGAAGTAGACCAAAAGCACCTCAAAAGCTAGACATCATGCCAAGATCCAAAGAAATTCAGGAACAAATGAGAACAAAAGTAATTGAGATCTATCAGTCTGGTAAAGGTTATAAAGCCATTTCTAAAGCTTTGGGACTCCAGCGAACCACAGTGAGAGCCATTATACACAAATGGCAAAAACATGGAACAGTGGTGAACCTTCCCAGGAGTGGCCGGCCGACCAAAATTATCCCAAGAGCGCAGAGACAACTCATCCGAGAGGCCACAAAAGACCCCAGGACAACATCTAAAGAACTGCAGGCCTCACTTGCCTCAATTAAGGTCAGTGTTCACGACTCCACCATAAGAAAGAGACTGGGCAAAAACAGCCTGCATGGCAGATTTCCAAGGCACAAACCACTTTTAAGCAAAAAGAACATTAAGGCTCGTCTCAATTTTGCTAAAAAACATCTCAATGATTGCCAAGACTTTTGGGAAAATACCTTGTGGACCGACGAGACAAAAGTTGAACATTTTGGAAGGTGCGTGTCCCGTTACATCTGGCGTAAAAGTAACACAGCATTTCAGAAAAAGAACATCATACCAACAGTAAAATATGGTGGTGGTAGTGTGATGGTCTGGGGTTGTTTTGCTGCTTCAGGACCTGGAAGGCTTGCTGTGATGGATGGAACCATGAATTCTACTGTCTACCAAAAAATCCTGAAGGAAAATGTCCGGCCATCTGTTCGTCAACTCAAGCTGAAGCGATCTTGGGTGCTGCAGCAGGACAATGACCCAAAACACACCAGCAAATCCACCTCTGAATGGCTGAAGAAAAACAAAATGAAGACTTTGGAGTGGCCTAGTCAAAGTCCTGACCTGAATCCTATTGAGATATTGTGGCATGACCTTAAAAAGGCGGTTCATGCTAGAAAACCCTCAAATAAAGCTGAATTACAACAATTCTGCAAAGATGAGTGGGCCAAAATTCCTCCAGAGCGCTGTAAAAGACTCGTTGCAAGTTATCGCAAACACTTGATTGCAGTTATTGCTGCTAAGGGTGGCCCAACCAGTTATTAGGTTCAGGGGGCAATTACTTTTTCACACAGGGCCATGTAGGTTTGGATTTTTTTTCTCCCTAAATAATAAAACACCTCATTTAAAAACTGCATTTTGTGTTTACTTGTGTTATCTTTGACTAATAGTTAAATGTGTTTGATGATGAAAAACATTTTGTGTGACAAACATGCAAAAGAATAAGAAATCAGGAGGGGGGCAAATAGTTTTTCACACCACTGTATATACTTAGACAGTTACTGTCTTTTTGAAACTCAAGCGTATTGTGTGTGTGTGTGTGTGTGTGTGTGTGTGTGTGTGTGTAGGGGTGAGAATATGAGTCAGGCACTTGTGTTATTTGTGCGTCTGATGAACCCCATCATGCATTCCCAAAAGACGGGCTGACTCATCAATGGGGTGAAAACTGAAAAAGAGAGTGTGTGTGTGTGTGTGTGTGTGTGTGTGTGTGTGTGTGTGTGTGTGTGTGTGTGTGTGTGTGTGAGAGAGAAAGAGAGATAAAAGACTCTGAAGGTGCTGGGAGACTGATTTTGAAAAACACCTACGATGACTCTTTCATGAGGCAGCATGCGCAGCATGGAGTGGTGTAGCGCTGCCACGCTCATTCAATAACACTCCAATGTTTATTATGACTAAACTACAGTAGATTTGGTCTCCCACGAATTAATTATCGTTCAAAGCTACAGTACAGCCGTATGCCTAAAACTATATTTCATAAGACGTGATATTGCGTGTTAACAGTTAACGTTCGTTAAAGGCAGAATTCTTTATTCTAACTACTGTTTTCAGTCATAGTTAAAAGACTTTTGTTTTGTATAAATGACAGTAAATCATCAGAATATCGTTTCTATGGTAAGAGCTTGTTTGTGGCAGGAAACCCTGTGACTTTAAAGGGCAACTACATTAAGATGTTCAAATGAGTCTCCAATGATAAAATATGAGACGAAAAAAACAAACATTGCCTGCTTTCCTTGTCCTTTTTTCCATTTTAGTTTAAACAAGAATGTTCAGAGTAAAGTTTTCCTCTAATGTGACCTCATATGAGAAGAGCCCCTCC
>CM060114.1:9124143-9177024 GCA_030522415.1 Channallabes apus
CAGCTGTGCTATACATGACCGAATCGCTGCAGATCGCGGGCCGGAACGGCGTTCACGTCATAACTACAGATGTCCTGTGTTTATCATGTAGACACCCCGTCACAAAAATACCACTTTAATGAAACGTTTGAACCGACAGCACACAGTTTTGTTTCGGTTAAACGTCGTCATGGTTTTATGATATACTTTGATATATACATTATATGAAATGATTAGGAGTGACCAAAAAAAAAAACGTCCCCAGTTTAGCCAGGAAGGGTGTTTTTCTTTTTCTTTTTTTTTTTGGGAAGTGTTTAGCTAAATACTTAGTGAACTAGAACATTCGTCTCTCATTACCTTTAGCACAGATTTAGTTTCTGTTAAGGATTTTGCAATCATTTGGGTCAAATGGCTTTGGAGCGCAGAAGTTCTGTGTTGAAACCTTAGGGTTATGCAATAAACTTAATTTCTCTTGTTTCTTGTTTTCTTGTGTGTGTGTGTCTGTGTGTGTGTGTTTAATGTAGGTGTGTAATGTCCCTGATGGTCTGTTTGCCTTGCGTGTCCATCACTGAGTTTAATACCATTATATCAGGCCACTTACTGCCATTCCCGTGTGTATATTTTGCACCTCTACTCTGTCTCTCTCTCTCTCTCTCTCTCTCTCTCTCCACATACACACACACAGACACGTACACTACTCTCTGGAAGTGCAGGTCAGTGACCATATGTCAGTGTTGGTTCAATATTCCAGGAGCTGCCTATGATCTTCCAGCCTGAGTGCGGCACTTTATAGATCTGACCCCATGTGAGTGGGTACATGCACTTAAGCCTAGTGATAATGTTTATTACTGGATACATAAACACACACACACACACACACTTATCGTCCTCGTCTTCACCCCTCAGGGCTGCATAATAACCTGCCGTTGTTGCTCTTTTTTACTTTCTGATTTGTAGCTCCAGTCTGTGAATATTAATAAAGGGAAAGGGAACGAGAGCTTCTCATTCTGTTTACTCCGCTGAGGGAAAGACGGGAGGTATGTGCTAGTGCTTCAAAGCATTTACTGTATGTGCTGAAAAGGTTCATCATATTCTCTGCTCTTGCCCAGGCTATCGGAGATCTATAGGGGCAAAGAAGAGGAATGATGAGAGAAGTTTTGGGGGAAAAAAAACTTGTTAGGACACGGACACGAACGCTGACCTTGAGGGTGTTCAGTGAGCGGCTGTTCTTTGGCCAGAATTGTCTTGTTGCTAAAAGAGGTCCAAGGAGAACGGTCAGACTGACCAGGAGAGCAACAAAATCTCAAATATACTCAAATCCAATTACGGATATTCACCTTAAGAATTTAAATAATAAAAAAAAAGTTTCCAGCGGCATACAACGCATTTCTGCCGTATGAACGAACCGAACTCCGAGTGGCGCAGTGGTAAAGTGCTCGCCCTATCATCCAGAGATCGCTGGTTCGATTCCCGGGTGATGCTGTAACCTCTCGCAGCCGGAGATCTAGAGAGAGCTGATTGGCTGAGCTCTCTCAGAGGGGAGGAATGAGAGGTACTTCGTGCTCCCACATTAATCCCGGCTCTACAACCAATCAGGGGCGTCTGTGAGCTCACGCAAGCGGAAGGAGCGGATAGCGCTGTCCTCCGAGTGTGTTACGCCTCCCCCAACAGTGCGTGAGCGAGCAGTTTGAAAAGATGCGGTCGACTGGCATAGCCTGGTTCGGAGGAAACACATGATAGTCTTCGGCCCTCCCAGCTGAGTGGTAGTAGTAGCCTTAATGTGGAGCCCCCTAGTGACGGGGAGGAATTGGACACGACTAAATTAGGGAGAAAATCAGGAAAAAAAATGTAAAATGAATGAACCGAATCGACTAAGTTGCATGTGCGTCCAGGAGACGTTTGAAATTCAATCGCGTCAGTGGGAAATTCGCAGGTTTACGAAGCTGTTTCGAAAGAGTCGCCCCACGATAACGATGTGGCCTTCAAAAGCTATGTGATTTTTTTTTTGTAACTATGGTGATATTTTTGGGTGGGTGTAACAGATCATCTGCATTTACATTATTTCTTATGGAATTATGGAAAGATTTGTATCGCAATAAGAATCTCACCTTAAGAACTCAAATAAAATTACTTTCTCTGTAATCGCTCTTTACAAATGTCATGACGTGTAATACATTGAACCTGGAGAAGGATCAGGTACAACAGCAGAACACCGAGGACAAGGTCAAGGACCCGTCCCTCACAAGTGGGAAATGAGGACATGCTTACACTAACGTCAGTGCTGGAAATCGTGATTGTGAAACTATCTCACAGCAGAGGAGTGTGATCTGATGAAACAGGTCTCTGTGGAGAATTTACCCTGCATCTGGGGTCATCTGACACATTTAATCATAACTATATTATTAGCTTGAACTCTATAGTTCAGTGTTTTCTAACATTCCTTTGTATATATTCCTGTTTATCTCTCTCTTTTTCTCTTTCTCTGGTATTCACTGTGGATTACACTACAATTACTGTATATCAGCTTTAATAAGACACTCATGCGCATGTGTGTGTAAGGGGAAGTGTGTAGAGTTGGTGTGTGTGTGTGTTAATGTCTCTCAGTGCCATGGCAACAACGACCCCTGAGTGATTTGCACCTTTATTTATTTATATATTTTTTTTCTTGCCGGTCACACACTTCAACTATGATTTCCTGCTGTCTCTGTGTGTGTGTGTGTGTGTGGGTGTGTGTGTGGGTGTGTGTGCTTAAAATGACCTGTAGACTCTGATCTCCCCAGCTGTTGTGAGCACTAGGAGCATATGTTCCATTTTTGCCTGTGTGTCTGTGTGTGTGTGTGTGTGTGTGTGTGGTGCCCCATGTAGGGCTCATTATTTATTTGTGCTATTAGGAATAAATGCACCTGCCTCCACCCTTATCTTAGGGCTGTGATAGTATGAATAGGTATTATTTATTGTCAGGTTTATTTATTTATTATTTATTATTGAGATGATTTATATATTTTTTGCACTTTAAATCAACATTTTATCATTTTAATGAACAGTAAATAACATCTTGTGCTTCTGTTGTGTGTTTTATAGTTACAACACTCATTAAACTATTTAAATGCTAAATTAATACAAAGCTAATTACTAATAAATAATTAAGGAATAATACACTCAAGCTGCGATTGGAAAGTAATCGGTATTAAAGTGGTGGGATGGGGCATCAAGCGACGGTATCGCACACACACACACACACACACACACACACACACACACACAGTAGTTGATTACTTTTCTAAAACCTTTTGTTAAAGCCTTTAACTCCAAAGCGAGGACGCCTAAACTCAAACACTTTCGCTGCTCTACTGTACCTTTTGCACGGTTTGCGAAAGCAAATGAAGTTCAGAATGATGATAACATTTGTTGGATTGGTTCTGCACGTCACATGTTTTTCGTGTGACTGTCTGGGTTAATTAACGCCGCTATTGCCCTGATTCTAGTGTGTGTGAGCGAGGCTGAGGACCGACTGGGATCCTCTCTCACTCAGAAGTACAAGTTGGGGAAAGAGGGGGCTCGTGGACATCACCTCAGCTCGACTGTGGGGGGAGCAGGAGAAAAAAACCTGCCTATAGCAGTGCAATTAGTAAAATCACTCACACTGTGAAAAGCCACAAAAAAAAAAAAAAAATAAACCACAGATCATTTATAATACTGTGAATATATACATCTCCAGTTTTCCCTCAGAGCCTTTATTTATTTACTTTTTCTTCAAGCGTTAGCTGCAAGCTAATTTCCTCATGAACTCTTGTCTTTACTAGAGCTAGGTGCTAGTTAACTGTCATCTTAGCTCTTTTCTTTTTTTTTTTTACTAGAGCTAACTACATAGCAGCTAATCTCCATCTGCAGTGTTTCTCACTAGCACAAGCTACAAGCTAATTTCCATCTGAGCTCTTTTTTTTTTTATTTTTTTTTACCAGAGCTAATTTCCACATGGAGTCTTCCTCACGAGAACTAGCTCTCTCTTTTTTATGAGAGCTAGCTGGCTAGTTTCCGTCTACAGCTTTGTTCAGTTGTGCTAACTGCATGCTAATCTCTTTCTACACTCTTTTTCTGTTAGCTACTAACTTATTCCACTTTTTTTTAGTTTAGTTCTCATCACATTTTTATTAGAGCTAGCTGCTATATGTTATCTGCTTATCTGCTATATGTTATCTGCTTATCTGCTTATGTGCTATCTTCAGTCTTTCCAATGAAAGTTAGATGCTAGCTAACTAGCTAACTGGTTCATTTTTCTTCTGTATCGTGTCCACCTCCTGTTCCTCGAGGTGGACCTGCGGGACACAGCTGAACTTCCTGTCAGTATGTTTGCACTTTAGGTCATGATTGACAAGCAAATGTTCACATTAGCATTAAGAATCAATAAACAAATGTGTTGTTTGTGTGTGTGTGTATGTGTGCGTTGAGCTTAGCGATACATTATTGACGGCCACTTCATGTTTAATGCATTCACATATTTTGTTGATGTTAATAATTTAGTGTGCACTCTGTTCAGCGGAGTGTATACACGCCTGAGTCAGCAAAGGCGTCCCTCAGGGGTGTGTATGCGTGCGCCTTGGATGGTGTAAACTCTGGAGTGTGTGTGTGTGTGTGTGTGAGTGAGAAGAGCCCTTTTTTCCTCCTCAGAGACTAGGCTTTTCCATCAGGGCTCACCCTGATGACGCTTGGAGGGAGGGCGTGTATGTGTGTGTGTGTGTGTGTGTGTGTGTGTTTGTGAAACTCCTCCGTGTCTGGGCTTGCGCTCAAGGCACATCGGGTATTCAGTGTGGAAAGGGTCAGAGGATGTCTTTCCACTGTTTGTTAAGTTAATTCTGCATCAGAGCATCTTGATGGATGTGTGTGTGTGTGTGTGTGTGTGTGTGTGTTTGGGGGTATATAGTAATATAGCGTGTTGCAAGTTGAGCACGGGGAGGTATTCAGGAGGGACCGTGTGTTGTGCCGTGTGTGTTAAAGGAATATTTTCTCTAGAGGAGGGGATTTCTTCCTTCCCTCCTACTCCCACTCCCACATGCTATGTTCAGCTGCAAAACACCGCACACACACACACACACATTCATATATACGCACACATTCTCATATACTTCCTCACGCAGACAGACCTCCTTTATCTCTCTCTCTGATCAATAGGACTGTGTGCGCTGCGAGATTTATTTCCCGCCGACTCGGACAACACGGCAGCTTTTAACAGACAGTAACTCACGCGGAATGGACAAACAGAGTCAGCCATTCATCTCCTCAAGCTCCGGCTCTTCACAAACACGCACACCTTTGTCCTACGGACACACAGATCAACCATGACACTATCTCACGCTGCAGGAGATTTCAGCCCGGCACCGTAACCTCCTTTACATTGCGTCCTGAGCGTCAGGTTTATATCCGGGTTGGGATTATCCTCATAAATCCTGGAGGTGTAAATGATTCCTGAGTTCTAATTCACACCTCTTCGTTTTTGTGCGCATTGTATCTGGATGTATAATGATCAGATTTATTTCGGATTAGTATCCTCACCCTGTTCGTTCGCACATTGCAACATTTATTGAATTTTTTTCGATTGTAATGTTAACACTAATCAGCTTGTTTCTCCGACGGTTTTCTACAAAAGCGTTTACAAAAAGACGTCGCATGGAAAAATGGTTTTAGTCAATGGGTTGAGTAGTCTTGAGCTAGCTGTGGTTATTCAAGAATAAAGTTCTCGCTAAATATGGGGTACATTGACGTAAAGAATTTTACTATGCTAGCTCAAATTAGTTATTGGTTGTCTAGCTACAGTAACATGGCGTGCATATTCAGACTATTAACCCTGAAGCTTTGGATTTGGAGAAACAACAAGAATATTCATATTTCTGGTAAACTTGACTGACATTTGAAGGACACGGATTTTTGCCAAACTCACTGTTTCTTCATTTTTAAATATTTAGACACTTTTAAACGTTGTGGTGTTCAGGATTTAAACAAATTGACCAGATTTTCCACCATTGTGACCTCATATAAGAAGCTGCTCAGCTGAGAGTGGGGCTCTTCTTATATGAGGTCACAATGGACCCTTTCCACATGTCTTATACTGTATGAGGTACTGTTGAGCCACACCCCTCATGTTCTCTGGAGGGGTGTGGCTCAACGGGATATCATTTACATAGACACTGAAACGGAGCATTTGGAGGAGGAGTGAAATAAAGGCGAGTTTGTGGTTCGAGGTATAAAAAAAAATGCATAATCTGAGGAGTATTTCAGGTGGAGCATGAACACGCACATATACTTTGAGGGAACTAGTTAAAGAACTTGTAAAATATGGGATTTTAAGGAAGGAGTCTCCAGTGTGAGGGCTTTGTCAGTTACATGACTTTCGTCTTACAAGTTTCATGAGAGAAAATTGAAAGATGATGGCAGTTTACAATTGTTGTTACACATGAGTGATAACAGAATCTGGATTCAACGCAAGCATAAATGTATAAAGAGTGTGACTTGTCACTCTTTAAAAAATAATAAAAACTTATAATCAGTGGTATAAGGGGGATTAAGCAATCTGCTTCATTTTATTTATTGCTAACTTCACTGAGCTGGAGTAAGGAAGATAAAAAGGAAGGCAGACAGATCACCTCACTTTCATTAATCCCTTCATCAACAGAAATCTCGCTAGTCGTATTAAGGTGTTAGAATGTATTAGGGTTTACAGGCGTGGCACGCACCGACACTTCCGCAGCCAAGTAATTTTAAGCACGTTTTTAAAATCCGTTCCTGGACGGTGGTGTAACGTGAGGAGAGCGGTTTGTCGGTGCCAAAAGTAGGAATGTCAGGAGCCAATACACCAACTGGGGAGTGTGGAGGATCCGACTGCGTGCTGTACGCTCTAGTCTAACTAATTAGCTTGCACTTTGCTGCGCTGTGGTTGCCCTTCTCCGCTCGGAGAGGTAGCTCCTTCCCTGCGGAGTAGCGCGTGTACCTGGAGCCAGCCAATCCCACGGCTCTGGGGAGAGCTGCAGTGTACGGGTGTGTGGTGTGGTTTGGTTTTGTGCAACAAACAAGGTGTTTATACAGTACCTGTGTAGTTTTACATCCATTTATGTGTGTATATTATATATATATATACTGTGTGCGTGTTCATGAAAGCTATTCAAATGCTTGGAAATCGATGCCGCGTTGGTCAAAGGCACTTAGCAGCACTTTTTGCTGCGTTTCCCCTGTAGAGACAGTTTTCCATATTTATTAATGTTTAAACATCCCAGAGTCTCGTGAGATCAATTAATAGTTTCGATAGCAGAACAAGCAGGCTCTGGCTGGATGAATATTGAATCTTGGAGCTGCGGCTCGTCTTGATGGTTCATACTCGACTGCGCCAGTGTGTCTGGTGTAATTTGGGACGAAACATCCATAAACAATTTCATTGAAAAGGCCTCCGTGGCTCGGCAGCCAGGGCGTCGGGTAATAAATCAACCCTCCGGTAAAGGCTTGCAGGTAAACACGCTGATGTAATCGCCGTCCACGCTTGCTGGAAAACCGAGTGTTCTATTAGAGTCTCTAACGCTGATGCCAGAGCTCGGAGCTAATTGGGAAGAGGGCTCCGTGTGTGTTGAGGGGTGGGGGGTACTTAGCAGTGTTTAACTCTTTAATGACTAAAAATGCAGTAGATTATGAACTAGCGTGGATACCTGAAACGCTGAGCAGGGGCTATACCAAGGTTCACAACAGTTTTCATCTTAAGAGTTGATTCGGGAAAAAAATCTATGTCAAAATAATTGTTTCAGAAGAAGTAAAACACCACAAGGAATACTGTTCTGGGAAAATATCTCAATGTCCGACGTTATTTATTTTCCTACTACAATGTTTCCTTAAGTGGGTTATTATATATTCGAATTAATCAAATTATATAATATTGGAAGCAAAGCCTCTGCTGGATCTGAGGAATGAAAATATAAGAGAAAAACAAACGTACAGTCGTGTAGTCTTATTATCTAATGTTAATTGTGATGTGAATCAGGGTTTAATCCATAAGCTTTGAAGTCTACGTAGATACTGATGTTATTAAACACTTCCTGAAATAAGAGACGAGTCTTATGAGTGATTCTAATTATTTTAGTCATTTCAGTTAGAGCACCTTTTATTCATAATTCACTGTTTGATCATTTTTTTATTTTCCCATAAGTCTCCAATGTATAGTATGGAAACCATGATAAAATCCCTTCCTCTTTTTCCTTCTATTTGTGTCTATACAGTAAATGTGCATGACCAATCTTTTCAGATATCCTCCCTTGTATGATGTAATTTTAGGCAAATGGGACAATTCGAATAGCACGACCGTCTGCTCGATTCCTGAGCTCCATTTTCAGGGTTCGAGTTAAATGCATTCCGATTGGCTAGAAAAATGCACTTCCACAAAGAACTGTGTGTAGCGGACAGGAGTTAATTTGCATTTAAAGCTATAGAAACAGAAACGGCGTGTTTGGAACTGGGGTGAAACGGAAGGAATTTCAGGAATGCCAGAATGCATGATCTGGGTGAAATTTTGTCTGGAACATTATTTACCTCCTTTAAAAGACTTAAAAAAGGAGTATAATATGGCACCTTTAAATGATTCGTTCACTGAATCGATCAGTTGCTCCAAATGTTTTACAGGATGTTACATGCAAGTAGAATTATTAATTTCCGCATGCCAAAACAAGACATGCTAACTGTTCACTCTCCCAACTTAATGATCACGAACAGAACTCATTTAACTCATCAGCTCGTCTGATTCATTATGCGAATTAAGAATGAACCTCTGTACTGACTGAATAATTCATTGATTAAATAACAGGCCCACTGAATGACCATGAATTGAATTAAATGATTCACTGACTCATACAGAGCTGAAGGACTGAATAAATCAATGGAAGGATTCATGAGGAGCATGGATCAGGTTTGCAATTATGAATATGAATGAAAATATAATTGTTTGTCACGCATGTTTTTCGTTTTGTAGTTTAGAAAAGTGTAAGCGTGACCGATGCGTTCGCGTTTATGTTTCGGGAATCATTTGCAAATAGAACATCGTTGTTCTTTCATTCTTTGATGCGTGAAAGAAAGGCAGTGCAAGACACCCCGTTGTTTGGTGTAATAGTGTTTTTATATGCTACGTGTTATTTTCACTGTTACATAACGCTAGTTTTAGCCTCAGCACAAGTTTCGTCACACTCTGGATTATTTTCTGTATATATATATATATATACAGTATATATAAACCCAAATGGCTCTGAGGCTATAAGCAAATATGCAAGGTTAGGCAATCTCCATCCCTCTCTCTTTCAGTCTCTTGGTTTCTTCTCGATCTGGCTTTATTCTGATCTATTCATCATGCTCCTGCTGCAGTCAGAGAGGTGGAAGGCACTGAGGTGTGAGAGCCTTTAGATCAGTGACCCAGTAAATTCACACAGACGCCCGGCCTCCTCCATCCATCCCGCCCTGGGGAGCGCAACGAATCAGCCCATGAGTGTGTTTGTGTGAGTGTGTGTCAAAGCAAGGTATGATTGGTCGGTGTATAGGGGAAACCTGATTGCAGCATTGAGTTTTTTTCCTTCCCGCGTTCTGGCACCGCGTGGAATTGGAGGGCTTTTCCAGAAGATAAAGGAAAGCCGCAGACTCAAATAAGCAGTTTTGCTCAATTGATTTGAATTATACAGGGTTGTCAGCAAGCGAGCAGCAGAAAAACAGCTTGGCAAATAACAAATTATGCCACGGCGCTCAGCCGAGGGGAATTGACGGAGCTCCTGGTTTAGCTGTGAGGTCTGCCATGAGCAAGGGCAGCAAATGAAAGCAATGCAAATACGCAACGGTGAAGTACAAACCTGTTTTTTTTTTTTTTCTAAAGCAAATTAAGTCAGACATCTTTGTTATATTTATGATTTATAAACCCGGTTTAAATGCTTTCATCAGGCTGTTGAAATACAAAAAAAATAATAATCCCCTGAAAAACCTTTTTGATGGATTATTTTATGAATTTAATAAACCAATTCAACCTTTTCATCCCTGAACTTTCCAACCAAAAGCTTTATACCACAAAAGTCACGATTCTTATACATCAGAAGCTGTTGGTTTATTTTCTATAAAGTTATATATATATAATTAAGGATAATAATATTTAAATTATATTAATGCACACACGGCGGCACGGTGGTGTAGTGGTTAGCACTGTCGCCGTGCACCTCCAGGGTCTGGGTTCGATTCCCCGGCCAGGCTCGATTCCCGTCTCTGTGTGCATGGAGTTTGCATGTTCTCCCCGTGCTTGGTGGGTTTCCTCCGGGTACTCCGGTTTCCTCCCACAGTCCAAAGATATGCAGGTTAGGCTAATTGGCGTTCCTAAATTGCCCATAGTGTGTGAGTGGGTGTGTTAGTGTGTGTATGTGTGTGTGCCCTGCGATGGATTGGCACCCTGTCCAGGTTGTACCCCGCCTAGTGCCCGAAGTCTCCTGGGATAGGCTCCAGGTCCCCCGCGACCCTGAACACAGGATTAAGCCACTTGATTAATTGTAAATAAGCCCCGCCTCCTTACATGAATGTGTTTGCGTGTACATATACTGTAGTATAAGCTCTTTGACACAGAGACTCCTTTAAACACACACACACACACAAGCACACAAACAGGTTGCTTAACCTTGACTAGTTTTTTCCTTCGTCTTTCCTCCTCCGCCTCTCCTCACACCCCTGTTTCCATGGTGATAGTGCCAATGCAGTTTACTTCAACTAGAGTCACATCGCTCTTCAGAGCAGCATCCTATGACTGCCCGATGGAGACACATTCTCTCTTCCTCTCTCTCTCGTTCTCTCTTTTACACACATGTTGACTTCCACATCACAGGAGCCAAAGCTCTCGTCTACGGTGCTGTGTATAGCGCGTGACAGGAACACACGCTGTCTACAGGTGCATCTTGGGAGATAGCAGGTGATGGACTCCAGGAGTGTCTCCTGCCTCCCGAGATAAAGCTGCGTTCCTGATACCCTGCTTGCATCCCAGAATTCCCTGTGCAAGGCTAGAGAGGTTGGCGTCTGTGTTTCTGCCTGATTCTTTTCAGCGGATCGGCCAGGCGTAGAAATGTTCGGCGAGAACTCGACTGTCTTTTTTTTTTCCCCTTTTCCTTTTTTTGTGTGCCGGTCCCTTTCTGATGACATCACACCTCACCTTCTCTTCTCTTCTCTTCTCCTTCCTGCTATGCTACCTCTCTCTCTCTCTCTCTCTCTCCTTCCTTTAAGCCAAAGCGAGTTCCGTCTCTCCGTCTCCACCATGTCCAGCCTGGCTCGATATCCTTTTTTACCCCCTGCCTCTCCATCCTCCTTCGTCTTCTTGAATCTCAGCCAATTGAGCCATGCTACATATCTTATGCTGGCAATCCTGCTGACAATTATAACAATTACAGCCAGTTTTAGCACAGCATGCACACACACACACACACACACACACACACACACGCACGCAGTCTGTGCCAGAGTTTTATTTGCTGGAACGCCGCAATGCACAGTGTTTAATTAGAACTAAGCAGGCGGTGTTTGTTTAATCTGTACTCTGCAATCCCCATTTAGTTCCCCTCCACCCTCTTTTTCTCCCCCCCAGCTTTTTTTTTTTACTTCTACACTTTTCCCTCTCCAGTCCTGAGGTGTACAGTATATTGAATGTGCTGGATCTTTTCTCCTCCAGTACTCTAAGCCAGACGTGCACCTCATCAAGAACGACACGATCCACCTCTCACTGATTGTCGTTCTGTAATATAATCTGGCTTGCCTGAAAGAACACACACCCCAACACACACACACACACATACTTTTGGCTTGCATATTACCATATCTGTGTAATACTACGCCTCCATCTATCCTGTTAGACATAAAGGTGCTGTACAGAAACATTATCATTCCCTAAGGCGTAAACAACTTAATTGCACCTTCAAATATACAGCACTGGTCCTAGAGGTCCAATTAAATGGCTTTTAAATGCATGCAAGATTCACTTTTCCAGGTAACTACAGGAGACCAATACTGGCGAAGCATTTGTACCCTGAAAAGTGCCATGTAATGGGCTAGCTGACTGCACGCTCAGTGCTGATACATACCAATAAATCAAGAGACTTACAGTAGAGACCACTCGAAGAAAGGTGTAAAACTGTGCGTTTGATTTATTTTTACTTGTAAAAATTTGGGTTAACACTTTAAAGGTCTCATATTTTACGCGTTAAGAAGTGTGCGTTAATGCCCCAGCTGAAATACCCCTCAGGTTTTCATTGTCTATGTAAATGAGCTACTGTTTAGCGAAGGAGGAGGAGGGGCTCTCTCATGTGAGGTCACATTAGGGAGAGAATCTAATTGGCTTAGCCCTTGAAAGACTCGAAAAATTGAGGAAGTGTTTTATGATTATAATTGATATTAAGATTATTCAAAGCAACGTAGGACTTCAATTAAAGTAAGGGTCTCACTAAAGGGCCTGGTTTGTAAAAGCTGAGCCATAGAACCACGGCAGGCAAGTTGATGTTTATATATGATAGAATTCCATAAGTTAGCACCATGTTGGCATTTTATTCCAATGCAAGTTAGATGTTAGTAATTTAAATTGTTCTTCAGGTTCCAAAATAAAGATTGGATTTTCAAGCAATGGAATATGATCATGTGATCGGATGAGTTCAGATCGACCCTGTTTGCTGTAATATATATTGATATGAATTATCACGATCATGATGATGCAGAGCCTTGCAGAACCATGATGATACACGCCGAACTAATTTCGCCTGTCGTACACAAAGCAGTTCAGATTTCATGCAGATCTTCAGAGTACGACGTTTGAAATTCTTTTTCTGATCTTCTCACATCTGGATATCCGCACACTCCAGCAGCGCCAAGCAACACTCTGGTGCTCGGCACCTGCCAGCGATAACA
Source organism: Channallabes apus (assembly GCA_030522415.1). NCBI lineage: Eukaryota > Metazoa > Chordata > Actinopteri > Siluriformes > Clariidae > Channallabes > Channallabes apus. The sequence continues at coordinate 9,137,053 of CM060114.1, forward strand.
TGTGTTCAGCTCTCCAGCGTTAATCGAGGCGATAAATAGAAAGCAGAAAAGCAGAAATGATGCTTCTGACACATTTTAGGAGATCACGCAGGGCTAAGTGTAATGTCTGTGTGGAACGGGGCCGCTCAAATTACAGAAAGACGTTTGAATGACGAGACAAGCCGGTCAATTGGCGGGCCATTCTCTCGCCGCCTGGGCGGTTTGTCTGAGCGTTTGCGTTCAGCATTAATGGGGTTTAATGGATCTGAAGAGGTCTTTAAGCAGAAGGGCTTGTTTAAGAAAGCGCTCAAGGGCAGCGTCCAGCTGCCTGCTTTCTCTCTTTTCACACGGATGTGTTTACCCCTGAAGCCTTGTCTTTCGCTCCCTGCTTCTCGTGTGCACTCTCTCTCTCTCTCTCTCTCTCTCTCTCGTATGAATAAGCGATGAGATTTCATACCTCACCGACCTCGGGCACTTTTTACAAGTTCATCAATCATCATCCCCCCTTTCGTCTCTTACGCAGAGCAGATGTTCTGGGGTGTGCTGAATTTTTCGGGGCCTCCTTCTCCTGACCCCTTTCATAGATCTTCCTCAGCGAACAGATAGAAAGATTAACATGGAATAAAAAGGGAGAGAAAGCACACAGACGGGTGCCATGAGAGTGTAAAGAGCAAGAGCGAATGCTACCGGAGAGCCGGGTCACGGCGAAGGGGGCATTGATCAGCTGAGACCTTGGACTGATTGAATGATAAGAGCAGAGGTTCTAGCTCAGAGCGTGTAAAACCCAACTATCGCTCCTTTCCGTCCAGCGCAGCCACGGGATAGTGTGTGTATATATATACGCCCACTCACACTCATTCTTCATGGGTCTGACATGCAGCACAGTTTAAAAAAGAATATGTTTTCAGCCAGAGCTGGAGAGAAGGACGTAGTATGTTCACAACCCTTCTTTTCATCAGGCATCAACTGAAGAATGAATTTGGTTTAAATGAATTCTCCAATTCTCCTTTCAGAGTTCAGAGAACGCTCAGCTGAGGCTTTTACTCTTTTTTTTTTTTTTTTCTCGTCTGGTAGGTTCTCATTAAATACAGACATCATGTTCGAAATGATCTAGAAATGAACTGCTCCTGACGGTTCTTGTCTACGGTTCAGTCCAGGATTAAAACCCTGCATGCATACAGTAAATGACTTAAAATAGACAGTTTTTTAAATATTTATGGAATAAGTAAGGGGAAAAAAAACACCAGAGCGGTGTGCTGTTGTAGGAAAATAATCAATGGCACCACAACAGTTTGCTAAGAATTCTTTATTTCTTAAACCCAGAACTTCATATTTTTAACCTGATTATAGTTCATTCATTCATTCATTCTCTATACCGCTTAATCCTGTGTTCAGGGTGGCGGGGGACCTGGAGCCTATCCCAGGAGACTTCGGGCACTAGGCGGGGTACACCCTGGACAGGGTGCCAATCCATCGCAGGGCACACACACATACACACACTCACACACCCATTCACACACTACGGGCAATTTTAGGAACGCCAATTAGCCTAACCTGCATATCTTTGGACTGTGGGAGGAAACCGGAGTACCCGGAGGAAACCCACCAAGCACGGGGAGAACATGCAAACTCCATGCACACAGAGACGGGAATCGAGCCTGGCCGGGGAATCGAACCCAGACCCTGGAGGTGCAAGGCGACAGTGCTAACCACTACACCACCGCACCGCCTTATATATAATATATAGTCACATTATACAATGCATCATGCATAATCATTATTTCCACACCCTTTCTTTCAGGCAGGCTATGAAGTAGAACTATTTTAACGCTAACATCTACAAGAAAAAAAAAACAATTCTGCAAATAACCTTATTACTTATACTAATATCCTTAGTATAGATCTCTTCCAAACGGTTGAGATGTCACTTCATGGTAAAAGTGTCGCATAAAACTGCTAAAATTTTGTGTGGCGATGCAAAAGCACAAATGTGTCAGAGCATTATGGTGCAAACGTCCTTGCTTTTAATAACGCAGATGTGCATGCATGATGGCTGCCTCGCACATCCTGCGTTTTTTGGTGCTTAAACTGTAGGGACTGTATAAACAGCCAAAAATGACAAAAATGAGTTTTGAAGGGAAGTTGTACCACAAAACTATTGAAATGACATTTGTCTGTTTAAAGAAAAAAGTTGGAAGTTTTCAGCAATGCAAACCTCAACCGATTGGTAGAGATGGTCCAATCAGCTTCAGTTCAGCACTTTTTTGCGATATGATAAATTGACTCAAATTTGCTCCACCGGACTGTTGAGTAAAATGTTATGATTTAGGAACCTAAAGAGCATGTTAAGAGCAAATTAAGAATTTGTTAAAGACCTGAAACAAATTTTAAATGGTGGCCTCGTAGTGCCTCAAGTTTGTGTTATCACGAATAACCAGTAACATGGTTTTAGACGCTTTAGCGATATTGAGGATGGCTATAAGAACTTGAGGAATGACAAGAGCATTGGAAGTCGACTCTTCGAGCAGAGCTTGTGCATTAGGTCAGTGGTATAATCAAAGAAAAGGGGGTGCATTTACATTTGCACACGTTCCTACAGTACACGCTCTTTAATGTATTGTCTCCGGATGCAGCAGAATGACGTATTGATTCGATCGATCAATGAAGTAAAAGCCATAAGTGCTGTTCACTACTGTAATGGTGGCACTTAAGGAGGGTGGACCATCATTCCTGAACAACTACATCACCGTATCACTCCATCCGTCCGAGAGAGAGAGAGAGAGAGAGAGAGAGAGAGACAATATGAAGTGGCATTAAGGCTGACTCTGCTGTGTGTCTGCCTCCTTTCCTCTTTTGTGTTTTAATGATTAATGTGTGGCTAAGCAGGGGGTCCACTCCTTCATTACGCCGCCCCTCTCCTCCTCTCTCCTCCTCTCTCCTTTCCTCTCTAACTATCCTTCTATCCCTTTGCTTTTGGTAGCAATTCATCATGCAGTGCCTTGTGTTGTATGAAGACTCGTTTGAAACAGGCTGTGAATATTATCAGATAGAGTATACCGGCATGGAAATTCCTTCCTTCCTTCCTTCCTTTTGTCTTCTGTCCATTATTTTGCTCTTTCTTAATGCAGTATTTTGCTTTTCTTTCTATCTTCCTTCCTTTCTTTCTTTTCTATTTAGCCTTTCTTTCTTTCTTCTACATTTAACTTTTCCTTCCTTCCTTCCTTCCTTCCTTCCTTCCTTCCTTCCTTCCTTCCATTCTTTCCTAATTTGTTTCTTTTTCTTTCTTTCTTTCTTTCTTTCTTCTATTTTGTTCTTCACTTCTTCCTTCCTTGCTTCTTTTTAGACTTTCTTTCTCTTGCATTTTGCTTTTCCTTCAAAAGCTTTGCATTAAAAAAATCCTCTCCGTCTTTCGAACCCGATTGGCAGTGTGTGTGTGTGTGTGCGTGTGCGTATGTGTGTGTAATCACTTTTACAGTAAAGTCTTTGTCATTTTGTCAGTTGTGCGAGTGTGTTTCTGTTTCCTGACCCTGCGCTAACGGCTCCGCTCTCCCAGCGCTCTCAGCACACACGAGCTCAGTGGCTCAAGGAGCTATTTTGACTCATCAAACATTCATCAGTTCAAAGCAGCATCTACAAGAACTGACTCGGCCCTGTGTGTGTGTATGTGTATGTGTTTGTGTGTGTGTGTGTACGCGTGCTCAGCCGTAACCTTTGGCTGTGATCCTGTAAGAGAAGGATCAGCTGCCTGACACGGTTTGTCAGTCGGTCTTTATTGCCTGCAATAACGGCTGAGCTGCTTCTACAAAAGAAGCAATAGAGAGCTCGCCTATAGGTGCAAAATCTTCTGTGATTTCAGTCGAGAAGAATGGGAGGAATAAAGGCAGACAGCCTGAGGTGGGGGAAAAGAGAACAGAGCAACAAAAAAAGAAGAGAGAGAAAAAGCGAGGATGATTGTTGAAAGCTTTAACCGTAATCCCACACGGAGCTCGTGCGTCATCTCCAGTGTCCTGATTTGCTCGGGGTCTCATATATGTTTAAAGCAGGCTTCTTGTACATGGATGCCGAAGTATTGACCTTCTTGATGAGCTCTGATCCACAGGGAACAGATCTGGAGCTCTTGAGTGCCTCCCCCAGGCAAACACTTACACACAAGCACGTATAAGAACAAAACCTGGCACCGGGATGGAGCGAGATGGGATGAGATGGGCCTGGTTGGGGTGGGAGATCGTATTGAATCGCTTTAAGTGCCGTTTCATGGCTCTGCGATTCAGCCTTAAGTGCGTTCCTCCGGGACGCTGCGTCCAGCCCTCCGGCGGATCGTACGGAAACAGCCTGCTGAACTCCGGCATAGCGCCGAGGTCAGGCCCGGACTCTCGAGGTTAAGTATGTTATGACTGATGAGGTGGCTTAATAGTGCACGTCTGCTCGGTTATCGATTAACGGCATGGATTATGCATGCCTTTCTCCATTTGTGTCCACACAGACGATGCCGTACATTAGGATGACGGATGTGGCAGAACATAAACCCAGGCTCAATTGCCTTTTTGTTGCACCTCTATTGCATTATACATGATGAAATGCGCGGTCTGCTTCTTCCGATCGTGCAAACGTACAGTACAATACTTACGGGCGTTTTGCTGTAGTGTGATTTATTTATTTATTTTAAATAACAATATAAAGAAAACAGAATGCAATCTGATTAGGTTTTGGAGTCGCTATAGAGATTTGATTTTGATTCATGGTGGTATAATGCAGTTATGAACTATTATGTTCCTTTTTCCCCCCCTTTTGCTTTAGATAATGTTCTGTTGGGAACGAAGCAGATTATACAGTATGTCTGTAGGCAGGTCACCCTTTGTAGTGAGAACATACTGTGGGAAAAAGAAAAATTAGGATTTAGCGTGACTGTTCATTTCCCCTTTTAATGCTAAATGTAAAATGGAGCTTAAAATAAAAGGAAATAGCAACAAGCAAACATATTGTGGATAAAATGTTTCAAAAAAGAGAACAACTACTAAATTGGGAAAAAGGAGAAATAAATACAAAGAAAATAAAACAGACAAAATATTAATAGGCATGCCTGCTTGTCCTTTTATTTATTTATTCATTTATTTTTAATTATATAATTTATTTTAACCACAAAGCATAACATTTTTTACATTCTTTTTTTTTACTCTTTCATAGAACTGGCTTCTTCTTCTTCTTATTATTATTATTATTATTATTATTATTGGGAATAAATACTGTACAACAGAAATATTCTAATAATAATAATAATAATAATATAAATAATAAAATAATTTGATATGTTAAAACATGTTAATAGCTTTAATAGCTGTGCACATATAAGTTTCATATACTTGATACACATGGATAATTCATTCATTCATTTTCTATACCGCTTAATCCTGTGTTCAGGGTCGCGGGGACCTGGAGCCTATCCCAGGAGACTCAGGGCACTAGGCGGGGTACACCCTGGACAGCGTGCCAATCCATCGCAGAGCACACACACACACACACACACACACATTTACACACTATGGTCAATTTGGGAACACCAATTAGCCTAACCTGCATATCTTTGGACTGTGGGAGGAAACCGGAGTACCCGGGAATCGAACCCGGACCCTGGAGGTGCAAGGCGACAGTGCTAACCACTACACCACCGCGCCGCCACACACGAATAAATAAATAAATAAATAAATAAATCCACCCAAGCATTGTGTTAAAACATTAATCTCTAAGCATGTAAAATCTGATTATGGCATTTTCTCATGGATTTACAATCCCCCCCCCCCCCACCTTCTCCATAATCCATTTCCTTTTCAACCCTCTACACCAAACGCTAACTTTGTCCTGATTTAATTCAAACATTGATTTAAGCTTTGTTGTAATGTGTTTCATTGATGACGCTTTGCTTTATATCTGGAGGATTGTGAGGGATTTGGGCCTCTTTTTTTTCTTCGTATTAAAATTCAGGGTTTTCTTCGTAGCTCAGGCTTGAATAGACTCTCAGTCATCCGTCCTGCCAGTCTCGGAGACATGAGCCGTATCTTATTCAGACCTGTCCAGACGCTCATCGCAGGGCCTGTGATTTGCGCCGTTGCCCCGTGGGCGCAACCGAGCTCCGACACACACAAAGGCCCAGCGGGTGTGCAGCGAAGCTTTGCACAAGGCTCATGGAAAAACAGCCTTTGCTTGGTTGTTTACTTAACACCACTGAGATAAGTGTGGCCGACACACATTCACGCGCAAACACACACACACAAACATGTGCGCACACACACACGCACACACACACACATGCACTCGGACAAGCGTTTCGCCTACAGGCTGCATCCGTGGTCCGGTCTAGACGTGTTCATCCACCATACAGCCCTGAGGGGCAAAGGTCAGAGGTCAAGCTCAATGGAAATAGGAGGGAATGATTATGTTGATGTTCCCCCAGGGTGAGACTTTGTGCATCATGCCAGTGTGTGATAAGGTTATGCATGCATGAGCGCATTTTCTTGCAGCTGACGGGAACAGATTAAGCTGTCACTCCTTGGTTTTAATGGCTGCTGTTTGATTTGATGTACTTGGCTCATCAAACACTTCCTTTTAATGTAGTCCTGAACCTGATGAAAAAAATAAATAAATAAAAAAGTGCAGTATTGGTATTTTACGACGTGGTAACTTTTTATTTATTGATATTACGCCATTATTTTTGCTCAATTACTTTTTTCAAGATGTTGTTACTTCAGCTTAATAAATGTATTAAATAGTAACATGTTTTTTTCAGATAACTAAGCAAGCCAGGTTATTGAAATTCTGTTAACTCATGCATGTACAGTATGTTTAATGATTAGTACTTCTACAGTGCTGTGCAAAAGTCTTGACACCCTTAATTTCTTAATATTAAAAAAATGGTTGTTTATGTACCAACCTCAGCAGCGACCTCATTTCCCCTCTCATCTGTTCCAACCACTCAGTATTCAGCATCACCAGTACAGGATACTAATCACCAGCATGATCATAGTCATCTGCACCTGTTTCTCACTGGTTCATGCCGTAGGTTAGATGGATTTTTATACTAGAATGATTTATAGGTCACTGTGTGCCAACAAAAACATTCCTCTGAAACTGCTCAGGTACAGGGACTGGTCTGAACATGAGAGTCCTCCAAAAAGCCTGGGAGAAGTATTCCTCAAGACTAGATTTAAAAAATACAAGGAAGTCTGGATCTTTGGGAGAAACATATGATGAAATGGGGGGGCGGGGGTTGTTCAAGTTTTCACTTAACATTTTTTTACTAAATAGTTCCATAATGATCACTGCAGAAAATATTAATTTGATGATCAGATATTAAGGAATTTTTTTTTTATGTTTTATGAATAAACGTCCTCAGACTTTCTTTAAAAAAAATAAACCTTTGAGGAGCGTTTCGAAAGGTCATACAAACAAGGCCGGGGTCGTCTGCTTTGAAATCGTTAGACGCAAAAGATTGACGGGTTAAAGCAAAAATCCTGCTTGCTAAGCGAACTAGCCGGCTACGACAGCTAACGTAAGTGATCAATCAAACCTTCTTTATAGACACATACAAACACATACAAATTTCGGAGAAAATGATGATGCAGAACCAAGCTCATTAAAATAAAATCATGTTCTATGACGTATGGGTGTTCCCTAATTTGCATATTCATGTTTATACATATGTTTCTAGATTTGTAAGGAGGGTAAAAACTGAAGATGTGTTTCTAAACCAGCTGCAGTATAAACATATTCGTTAGATTATTCTACAGATCCGATTCTGCAGGTTAGATTCCAGCGTATGATGTCATTATTTACACACAATTAAATGAGGCGGGGCGAGGTTTTGTTAATAAACTTACTAATTGAGCGCCATCGATGTGTGTATTGTTGCTCTGGAGTCGGTGGTGTGGTGAAACATGACTGTATCTTCGGGTAATGAACCTCAGGACGATGGACACAAACACACGCACGCACACACACACAGACACACACACACACACACACACACACACAGACATACTCTATTTAATTGAAATGACCCCCTGGGGTTGAAGCGGTGACCATGGCAATTAAAACTGCCACTAACCACAGGGGGGGTGATTTGGTCACAGCTAAGCAGGAGATCATCATGTGTGAGTGTGTGTGTGTGAGAGAGAGAGTGAGAGAGAGAGAGAGATTATAGTGTGTGCATGCTCTATGCTTTCAATGCTCAATCAGCAGTTAATGATAGTAAATAGTGGCCCTGCTACTTAATATTTCAACGAGTCAAGTGGCCTCCCTACAGGTCTCTCTCTCTCTCTCTCTCTCTCTCTCTCTCTCTCTCTCTCTTCCACCCACTCACTGTATTGCTCATTAATACACCTCTCTTATAATACAGTTAGCCATGGACACAGATATCATAGAGGGACAGATGTGTCACAACGAAGCAGATTGTGTATCTGCTCTAAGTGTGTGTGTGTGTGCGTGTGTGTAACTGTGCCTATATTCCTGTACATCCTTTTTCTTATACGTGACATACTGTACCAGCAGAGAGAGATTCATTCCAGTGGATTTCATAAAATACTCGTTGTCATTTTAAGCCATTAAAGTGAAATAAGTGGAAAGTTGTATTGTTTAATCAATAATTTCAATGTGTAATAGCACATACTGGACAACCTGTTATTGCTACTGCTATTAGCTACATCAGTTCGACACATTGTTTATCTACAGTATTTCTCCCTAGAGAACATGCCAGAGTGTCGGCCTGCTGAGAACATGCTCTGGGTCCACTTCCTCCTTCTGTGGGCTGCCCACTGTGGGCCCATAGCAGACAAAATTAGTTTGTTTCATGACTAGCATTAATGAAGTTAGCATGCTTCATGGCTAATAAAACAAGCAAACTAGCACACCTTTCCTCACAATTTATTTAACAGATTCCGAATGGACCAAAATTCCTGATTAGCATTGCTATGTTAGCAAGCTAAATGGCTTTCAAAACTAGCACACATTTTCCTACTGTTATTATGTCATTTACTTTACAGTGTCAATATGTAAAATATACAATATTAGTTGTTTTTTTAATGCAAGCATTAGGTAGGCTAGCAAACTAGCTTACATTTTCACAGGAAACTTGTTAGCTATTTGTGGTATTTTAGTAGCTATCTCGATTTTCAATCTCATGTTTTCAATTCGTCACTAGCATTAGCCAGTTTGGCTAAATAGCTAATTGCTTGACAATTCTTAAGCTAGCTCGTGTTTTTTTCACACTGCCCAACAGTTTTTGGTACGTACAAAATCCCAAACGGTAAAATTATTATTATTATTTTTTTTTTAACAACCATATCTTGTTTTAGCAGTAATATTATCTTACTGTATATTAAGTACTGTATATTAGCCAGATTACAGATTAGCTCATTTAATTGCTAGTAGTTTAGCTCACGTATTTCACTGTACAATATTACAATGTAGCTCGTTATTTGTTTAACAGCCTTTTAACATTTTGTTAATGTTACAAAAGCATGGTACCTAGCTTGACTTTTATTTTCCACTGCTGGTTCTTGGCTGAGGGTGGAATTTCAATATCAAGTCTCAATTTGCATAATCATCATTTCAGCATATAACAAAATCATTAAAATGAATTTAAAAACAAGCGAGTGTCCTGGATAGATACACAGATGCATCATTAGCGGTGACCACAGCTGTTTTCGTTAATTACCACGAGTTTGGTGCTAAACTTCAGACAGCCTTTATCTTACGCATCTGACCGTCTGTTTGCAGACAGTGTGTGCTTGTGAATGTGTGTGTGTGTGTGTGTGTGTGTGTGTGTGTGGTGTTATCCCTGAAGACATTAGGCAGCACAGAGTGTGTTGACTTTCTCCCTGCTGTCTCGTGAAACACAGTGGCAGGAACAGCCATGTTTGCCGCCTGCTTGCACTTATATTAAAATTCATCTCCCTGAACTGGGGTCACGCATGGCAGAACATAAGCGCAGATATCCTGGTTCCAAAATTAAGGCCTGATTCTGTTCTAGACAACAGATGGCCCTTCAGCGCTCCTCTCTTCCTTTTTTTTTATTTATTTTTTTGCTCTTCTCCACCTGCTGGTGCTCTGCAGAGCTCTCTTCATATCTTTTTTTTTTTTTTTTATAATAATGCTGCACTTCCTCGAGTGTGGGGATGTATAGGAGTGTGTGCTCATCCTAACAAACCTTGAAGCAGTATGTGTGTGTGTATGTGTATACGTGTGTGTGTGTATAGCTACTGTATGTGTGTATGTCTCCAGCCAGCCGTTCCTGAGGTAAGTAGGCTAGTGTGATTAATGGACCAGCACTGATGCATGGCTGTAATGCCCCAGGTCTGACCAGCTGAGAATTCCCTCACACACTTAATTCATACTCGGCCCTGCGAGCGATTAACATAAGATGACGAAAACCAGTCAGTTGATCATCTGCATTGCGTCAGAGCATGGCGCAGCTCCAAGACTAGCGCCCCCTGTTCTAGACAGGATGTTATAGCATCATTTGAACATTTGGCAAAATGTTTGCAGCGAACTTTTTCCTGTGCATATAGCATAGTAGAGTAAGTATTATGTATGCATAAAATATATAAAAATCCCTTTTCTGATATACACTTTTATGAGTACAAACTGACTGGTAGCAGCCAGTATTAAATATATTTGTTTTTCATATATATTTATATATATATATATACAGTGGTGTGAAAAACTATTTGCCCCCTTCCTGATTTCTTATTCTTTTGCATGTTTGTCACACTTAAATGTTTCTGCTCATCAAAAACCGTTAACTATTAGTCAAAGATAACATAATTGAACACAAAATGCAGTTTTTAAATGAAGGTTCACGTTATTAAGGGAGAAAAAAAAAAATCCAAATCTACATGGCCCAGTGTGAAAAAGTGATTGCCCCCCTTGTTAAAAAATAACTTAACTGTGGTTTATCACACCTGAGTTCAATTTCTGTAGTCACCCCCAGGCCTGATTACTGCCACACCTGTTTCAATCAAGAAATCACTTAAATAGGAGCTACCTGACACAGAGAAGTAGACCAAAAGCACCTCAAAAGCTAGACATCATGCCAAGATCCAAAGAAATTCAGGAACAAATGAGAACAAAAGTAATTGAGATCTATCAGTCTGGTAAAGGTTATAAAGCCATTTCTAAAGCTTTGGGACTCCAGCGAACCACAGTGAGAGCCATTATCCACAAATGGCAAAAACATGGAACAGTGGTGAACCTTCCCAGGAGTGGCCGGCCGACCAAAATTACCCCAAGAGCGCAGAGACGACTCATCCGAGAGGCCACAAAACACCCCAGGACAACATCTAAAGAACTGCAGGCCTCACTTGCCTTAATTAAGGTCAGTGTTCATGACTCCACCATAAGAAAGAGACTGGGCAAAAACGGCCTGCATGGCAGATTTCCAAGGCGCAAACCACTTTTAAGCAAAAAGAACATTAAGGCTCGTCTCAATTTTGCTAAAAAACATCTCAATGATTGCCAAGACTTTTGGGAAAATACCTTGTGGACCGACGAGACAAAAGTTGAACTTTTTGGAAGGTGCGTGTCCCGTTACATCTGGCGTAAAAGTAACACAGCATTTCAGAAAAAGAACATCATACCAACAGTAAAATATGGTGGTGGTAGTGTGATGGTCTGGGGTTGTTTTGCTGCTTCAGGACCTGGAAGGCTTGCTGTGATAGATGGAACCATGAATTCTACTGTCTACCAAAAAATCCTGAAGGAGAATGTCCGGCCATCTGTTCGTCAACTCAAGCTGAAGCGATCTTGGGTGCTGCAGCAGGACAATGACCCAAAACACACCAGCAAATCCACCTCTGAATGGCTGAAGAAAAACAAAATGAAGACTTTGGAGTGGCCTAGTCAAAGTCCTGACCTGAATCCTATTGAGATGTTGTGGCATGACCTTAAAAAGGCAGTTCATGCTAGAAAACCCTCAAATAAAGCTGAATTACAACAATTCTGCAAAGATGAGTGGGCCAAAATTCCTCCAGAGCGCTGTAAAAGACTTGTTGCAAGTTATCGCAAACGCTTGATTGCAGATATTGCTGCTAAGGGTGGCCCAACCAGTTATTAGGTTCAGGGGGCAATTACTTTTTCACACAGGGCCATGTAGGTTTGGATTTTTTTTTCTCCGTAAATAATAAAACCCTTAATTTAAAAACTGCATTTTGTGTTTACTTGTGTTATCTTTGACTAATAGTTAAATGTGTTTGATGATCAGAAACATTTTGTGTGACAAACATGCAAAAGAATAAGAAATCAGGAGGGGGGCAAATAGTTTTTCACACCACTGTATATGACTAATGACATTAATATAGAAAAAAAAGTTATACAAGTTTTAATTGCATTTATTTCAATTACAGCTGTGAATAATAATAATAACACAAATCATCATCATAATAATTATGATTATGATTATTATTATTATTATTATTATTATTATTATTAAACCTTAAAACAAATCAACACTACTCTATTTCTGGTGGTTTATTAGGTAACCTTTACTGAATTTAATTGTAAGTGATTATTTATTATATGAAAATCTTATATATTTTGGTCACACCACCCAGCCATCTCTTAATGAATATCTATATTTCATTATTGCTACTAATTTACCATGGAAATGACTTGATCACAGCATCACTTAATATTGATTCACATTTTCTGGATGCTTAAAATGACAAAATTTACTATAGATTTTTATTTTGTATTAAGTTCCACACAAGTCGGTAGTCACTAGAGACTAAGAACAAGTAATCGTAATGCCAGTACACAATTTCACATTTTGTGTGATTAGTGGAATACAGTTTAATGATTAAAGTTATCTAGAAGTTATCTATCGAAATGAGTGTAATCTGTAATTTATAGAAGCTCTTTAATTAGAGTCCACTGATCGCATTATGTATGGGATCAGACTTTCAGTTTCTCTGACTTTGCTTCAGCTGTTGCTTTTGAAATGTAGTATTTAACTTCCAGACATGGGATACGTAGCATTGTCGACCTTATTAGTATATTAAAGTTAGTGGTTTTTGAGTGAATCATGAAGAATGCGTTTAGACACGGCCGTGATGCAAATAATTATATGAAGACCAACAAAACAATGCCTTATTTCAGTCACACTTTCAACTTCTGCTTTATATCAGGGATGAGGTCATATCCAGGCTTGCCAGATTACATTGAATAAATCCCACCTAGGCAGTGCTTAAAACCTGTCCATAAAACTTAAGAACTGTTGCTTTAACTTTCCTGGAAAAATAAATTAGCTCGATTAACCATATGAAACAGTGGTGTAGTGGTTAGTAGTGTGGCCTTGCATCTCTGGGTCTGTGTGCATGTCATGAGAAATGTTCTCACTGTGTTTTGCGGGTTTCCTCCTTGTACTCCGGTTTCCTCCCACAGTCCAAAGACAGGTAGGTTAGGTTAATTGGTGTTTCCAAATTGTCCTTGTGTTTGTGCTTGTGTGGTAGATTGGCACCCTGTCCAGCGTAGACACCGCTTAGAACCTCAAGTCCCCTAGGATGAGGCTCCAGGCCTTTTGCGACCCTGTACAGGATAAGCAGTACATGAGTGAGTGAGAGAGAGAGAGAGAGCAAGTGGTATTAACCACCCAAGTCACATTTTTCAGTTCAAGATGATAAAAAGTAGCTCAATCTGGCAACACAGCTTACAGCCTTTTAAATCATTACTTCCTAGACTGTTGTGATTGTTAGGTCCACATTACATATCTACACTACAGTACAGTACATCCTTTATTAATATGCCATAATCCTGTTTCTGTCTATCCGTTAATGCGACTGAATGCAGTGTTGAATGTTATCCATAAATATTGACACAACTGAAGAATTTATGATTAGTATTAAATCCTTATTGTTTTCCCTTGGGGTGTCAATTATAAGTTAATTAGCAGTATTTTATTTTCATTATTTATTTAATTTTTATAGTCTAGGAAAAGAGGTTGAAATTCTTGTCTTTGATAAGCATTAGAGAAAAATGGGGTTAATGAGTGCAAAAGCATTCCTTTAATATAAATAATTTCTCTCTGGTAGAGAGATCACACAATAGCTAGATATTTCTATTTTATGTCGTGTGCTCTTATATCATGTGGGGCTTTCAAAAAAAGGGAGGGGGGATCATATAAGGATGACGAGTGTGGCTTTAAAAATATTTTATGGAAATGGTGTTTTGCCCCCTGGCCCTGGCACGGGCTCTGCTCTGCTCTGATCAATAAATAATGGCGCTGGAGTGGAGGTAACAGATTGTGGGAGAGTGGAGGGAAGAGAGCAGACAGGCGAGCGTTCAAACACAGTAGGAGCTGTCACTGACCTGTCTGACTCTGTGTGTGTACTGTATGTGTGTGTGAGAGAGAGAGAGAGAGAGAGGGCGATGTTAGGGAAAAATAGAGACAATGAGGAGATGAGAGCAAGAGTAAGTCAGAGAAAGACAGGAAAAAGAGAGAGAGTTAGCAGGTGAGAGAAAGGAATTAAGAAGATTAATGTCCCAATTAAATGGAGGGAAGTGATAGCAAGGAATCCTGTTGTGCTGCAAACTGGAAAAGAGGTGATGCAAGCAAAAAACAAAAAAAAGGAAAAATGACAAAGAGCCAGCAAGGCAAGCATTAAGAGAGTTCTTCTAAAATTTAGAGGAGGAGGAGGAGGAGGAGGAGGTGGGGGGAAAAGACAGAACAAAGGTAAGAAAGAAAGAGACCGGAAAGCATGAAGTCCCTGGCCCATTGAAACATCTCATGCTAGAATGTTTACCTGTCAAACCCATCGTGCAAACTCTTGACACGCCTGCTGCTGCCTCGTCTGAACACTCACCAATGCTTTTATTGCCAATTACCACCAATTACCAGTGTTTCAGACGCAATCACCACGCTTACTAAAGTAGTGATGGGAATTCTACAGGTAGCACCTGTGCCACACTTTAGACGCACTTTCCTCTCCTCTGCCTAACTCTCTCCACTTTAGTGCGTGTTTAATACCTCTGTGACAGCTCTCTGATGTCCTCAGATGGAGATCGGCGTAATGATTTCCATATGCTCAGTGCTCAGACAGAACATTACACAACGCTCAGTCTTTCAGTTTTAATTCCATCTTTAAATTGAACACTTTATTTAAAGGGATCCTACAAAAGCCTTTATAACACATTCAATAGCGCTGCATGAAAGGATTAAGTCTGAACTTCTTGTTTATGTGACCATGAATAACGTTAGTGTAACCAATGAACAATATGAACCTATGAAAAACTGCAAATTATACAGTGAACCATTATAGACAACCATTGACGGTGGTGTCAAAAGTATTCACATTCATTACTTGAGTAGAAGTATAGATACTAGGGTTCAGAAATACTTCTTTAGAAGTTGAAGTATCAACCCAAGCTTTTTACTTAAGTAAAAGTTTAAAAGTACTGTTTTCAAAACTACTTAAAGTATAAAAGTAAAAGTACCGTGAGGGGGGACAAAAGTATTAAGGTCTCGCTTTCTGATCATGCGACCGGGGGGGAGGTGCGTTGTGCGCGTTCTTATCATGCGACTGGGGGGGTGGCGTGCGCGTTCTGATCATAAAAATAGAGTAACGAGGCTATTTTTAAAATGTAAGGAGTAGAAAGTACAGATAATTGCTTAAAAATGTAAGGAGTAGAAGTAAAAAGTCGGTTGAAAAATAATTACTCCAGTAAAGTATAGATACCCAAAATTTCTACTTAAGTAAGGTAACGAAGTATTTGTACTTCGTTACTTGACACCACTGACCATTGATAATGTTTAAATATCTAATAAACCCAAAGTGAATCCATGGAAAAACCCATAATTGTCCAATGAATTACTGGAAGAACCCCCTAATTATCCACTTGATGTTTAAAACAAACCTATGAAGTGCTTGAAAGTATACACTGAACACCTAAAAGGAAACCAAGAATAATCTCTAATTATACAGTAAACCTGTGAAAATCCCATAGTTATCCAATTAATGGTTAAAAGGACCATTGAAGAGCCCTAATTAGGAAATAAACCCCTAAAAGGACCCGTGAATAATCGTTAATTAGCCAAATGATCTTTAGAAGAATCAGTGCAGAACCCTGAATGATCCAATAAATCCTTTAAAGAAACTAGGAAGAACCCCATGGACTATGGAAGGAACCCATAAAAGACTCTTAATGATTCAATGAACACTTAAAGGAGACCTTGAATTATCTTTTATTATCAGGTGAATCCATAAAAACCCATAATTACCCAATGAATTCCAAAAAGAGCCACTGTAGAATCCCTAATGATCTTATGTACCCCTTAAAGAACCCATCAATAATCCTTAACAATTCAATAAACCCTTAAACATATAAAAAGTCCATATGTATTCAGTGGATGGTTTGGCGAACTTTCGAAGAACCCTGAATTATTTGGTGAATACATGAAAGGAACTATTAAGAATACTTTAAATAAACTATTATCAATCCATAATTATCCAAAGCATCTTTAAAGAACCCATGGAGAACCCCTTAATAATAATAACTTATTCGCTTATTCATTCAGTGAACAAGGGCGAAGCTCTTAAAATAACCTATACAGTAAAGAATCCTTAATTATCCACTGAACCCTTGAAATCGACTATGAAGAACCCTTAATGATCTGAGGAACCCTTTATTATTATTAAAAAAAAAATCAATGGGCACTTTAGTGAACCTATAATCCTCTGAACCCTTAAAAGGATTTATGAAGGACCCTTAAGTATCAAGTGGATCATTAAAAGAACCCACAAAGAACAACTTAATTATTCAGTGAACAATTAAAAGGAACCAAGAACAACTAAAAGTCACTATTAAGGAACTAACTCTTAATTATCCGAAGAATATTATTTAAAGAACCTATGGAGAACCATTAATGATCCACAAACCCCTTTAATGTTCTTTGAAAAGTCTTTAAATATTGAATGGACACTTTCAGAAACCTGTGAAGAACCCCTAATTATCCACTGAACCATTAAAAGGAACTACGATGAGCTCTTAATTGTGCAATGCATCATTACAAAAAACACATGAAGAGCCCTTGATTATCTAGTGGAGCCTTGAAGGAACCAATGAAGGACTCTTAATTTACTAATAAACCCTTAAATAAATTTATGTAAAGTATTTCACCATCCGATGGACACTTTGGAGAACCCCTGAAGAACCCTTAATTATTAAATGAATACTTAAAGGAAGCCATGAAGTGCTCTTCTTTTTGTTGTTGTGAAAGAAAGAACAGGCAACTCTTTCTCTCTGTCTCTCTCTGTCTCTCTCTCTTTTTCGTTCCCTCGCTCTCTCAAGCTGTATAGATTGTTTTCTCTAAACTGCTGAGTGTATTATCTACGTGCTTCATTTGTTTGAAGAGTCGTGCATTGGCGTGCAGTGATATCGTCCTATAGCGGGATCTCCAGGGATGGTGCCGTGTGAACGCTGATCAATGAACCGGTCTCGGGTCAACGTTCTCCAGCGCAGATGGGGCAATCGATTTGTTGATGCCATATAATTGGCTTATGTTCTTTATTTTCTCATGCTGGCATCACGCATCGATGTAGGTTGCTTTTTGTGGCTGTCTGCCGTGACCCTGTGTAATCAGATATATCGGGATTGCTCGGGCAAATAGACCTGACGTATTAGTCTATATCTGGGGCTGGAGGACGTGCTGGTGGTTGTAACAAGCAGGAATTAAACATGGTAACTGGGATGAGGGAGGAAAAAAAACTTGTCTGGAGTTGTAGTGTGAATCCGCCATATTGTTTAAGAATGGAGGGAATGTTCGTCTAGTTTACGATACAATTTAGGGAGATATTTTGTATGTGTGTTTGGATCATGGAATAAAACATGATTAGTTGTGCTGGCGTGGAAAAATAAACAACAACAGGACATCAGGACATGGCTTCGCACAAAAGTTGATAATTCGGTAGTTTTTACTCCTCTTAAACCACAGCAGTTCCAAGTTTTAAACATTAAAATATGACATGGTACATTTAATACTATTTTATAGTTATGTTTAATGTTGTAGGACAATCCAGTGATCCAATGAAACCTTAAATTATCCTTTGAAAAGTTTTTAAATATGAATAAAAATATAAAGAGAATCTATGAATATCCGTTAATTATTCAGTGGACATTTAAAAAACAAGATTTTATATCATGAAAGGTTTGTTCTTGTTATCATTTACATTATATGAGTTGCTACCTTAACAGCCTCTCGTATTAAGTTACCTGGACATAAAAGTTGCAGCTTTTAAGAAACTTGAAAATGCAAATATCTTAATTTTGTAAATCCATTTCCTCCTTTGAAGAAAAAAAAGTTGACACTGGAGACTCCTTTTTAAGTGTGAAATACACCCTTCAACATAAGTGCATACATAAATCGATATTTCGAACGAGTGCATTAATATCAACCTTGTGATCTGAGCTACAATCCGGGCTGCTTTGATAGGAAATGAATCAACTTCAAACAAACCTGAGCATGAAGTGGTGCTGGGGTACAAATCAACTGTCTGCAAACGTATGACTTCATTTGTACGGACACAAGTCCCAAATCAAACTCTCATCTGACACACACCTGTGCCACGTCCCCGTCTGAAACATACACACACGGCCGATGCTGTAAACACTAGTGATGTAGCGCTTCCTCGTGCATTAAACACAAATCCTGTTTAGAGCAATACGGTTGCCATGTACCGTCACCTATAATCCACATTAAAGACTGCTGCTCCTTTGCGCCCGTCTTAAATAATGCACTCCGTCTGCGTGTGTTAGACATGCCGCATAAACACTGCGTCTACATCAAAGCCCGCTTTGCTTGTAGTAAGCAATGAGGTAGTCTGCTTCACTTAACACAGAGCAGCGTTATGAAAAGCGATCACCGGGTCCAGCTCGGGCCAGTGTTTAGGAAAGAAATCTCAGTATGTCAGAGGTGATGATAGATAAATGTTAGGAACCGAGTTGCTGGAGATTAAGAAGACATTCTCTAGTGTGTGCTTTCAATGAAACAAGAATCCACCTGCCGTTCAGCTTTCATCTGTCCAGCCATCAATCGTAGACAATATATACTGGTGCTCGCCGGAAAACATGTGATAGAAATGGAAAGGAAATATGATTGAGATAAATTATATCACATGCATTACAGCTTCTTTGCTCAAAGTTTCCTTGAAAAAAAAAGTTGATCTGATCGTAAAGGTTTTAAAGTACAGCAGCATCTAGAAGTATTAAGACAACATATACAAAACAGGTCTACTAGATGTCACTAATTATTTCTAGCCTGATCTGGATGAAGAATAGATCATAATGTCTACAATACAGGTTGTAAAGAATAAAGGACTTCATTATAAACAGTAAATATTAATTGTTGCAGTATATAGTAATTTTACTGCAAAATAAATTAATAAATAAAATTGAAATAACTTAATGAATAGAAAGTATGTCATGCTATTGGGAAAATGGAAAATGGAGTTGTTGCTGTGGTTTAAGATGAGAGTAAAACCATTTGAGCAATTTGTGGATCGATCCAAATCCAGTCAATCCAAATTTATTGATATGGTGCTTTCAAAGGCAAGGAAAAACCTCATGAGAAGTCATGAGGAGGAAACCTTGAGAGGGAACTCTTTGTCATTTAGGTGATACCGAATAGTGTGACCATAAAAAAATCCCTTCTCTATCTGTGTGCTATAAGGTCATAGTGAGAGTTGTATAACAGGAAATGCATTTTGGGTAACATCAAGGCCATTTTGTTGAAATGATGGAGACTTGGGTACGAAACTGTTTGTGGCAGGAAGAATCCAGACTCCTTTCCCTTTATTCTCACAAAATCATATTATTTCTATTAAGATAATGTATAGTAATTAATGGATAATACGTTTTATAATAATGATATTATGGAGTCTATAAGTACTGTATAGTGTTAGTTAAGTAACTTTGGGTGTATAAAAGAAGATGTGTGTATTAAAATTTAATCATAGGGCTTTGTGATATCTAAAGTATGATAGCCATCTTTTTTTGTTTTATCCTTTAATAAATTAGAGCAGCTTCAAAAAATCCTGGTATCACTTCCGTCAAATCAAACTAAATCAGTAATTTGCTCTTTTCAACGTTTCATATTGTTTCGTAATAAAACAGTGTTCTGGTTAAATCAATCTTTTTGTATTTCTTTGTCAAAGTCTTAATATTGAAGCATTGAATTAAGATTAAGGAACAAAGTGATGGTATACATTAACTCCAAGCTTTTAATGAAACAGGTGGAGCTGAGCATCGATCAGTAGAACTGATTAAAGTTACAGTATTTCAAAAGTAAGTGAAAGGATCAGAGTGACCTCGGTTCAAAGGGAGCGGGCGCTTTAAAGTTTCAAAGCTCTTAATGTGCACGTTACTATAAAAATCTCCCCTCTTTTAGGTTTTACAATAACCTGCACCGTGGATGTATTTTCTGGAAACACTTATCCTACACTTCATCCTCATGTGGCAGTAATAGTCTCACCCCCCCCCCCCCTGCCCGAAGGTTCGAATTTGTACCATGTTGCCAGGGGGGCCGGTAAAGCTGTCGCACGATTCCCATAAACAGCAATTACCGTTTGTAGAGGGTCTTATTATCCTTCATATGCAGGGAAGAAGTAGGGTCGTACTTGTGAATGAAAAGAAAAAGCAGGCAGAAATGTGCAGGTTTCTGATTAAAAAAAACAACAAAAAAAAT
The DNA here is from genome assembly GCA_030522415.1 of Channallabes apus. NCBI lineage: Eukaryota > Metazoa > Chordata > Actinopteri > Siluriformes > Clariidae > Channallabes > Channallabes apus. The sequence continues at coordinate 9,157,754 of CM060114.1, forward strand.
GCGTTTCGTGCCAAGTGCCAATTACCCAGCACTATCCACCATGCAAGCAGATTTGTTTGCCGATCGCTCTCCAGAGACCGGTGCCCAACAAATAAGCGGCCATATTGTTATGTGGGGAGGAAGGAAGGAAGGTGGAGAGAAAAAGAGAAAAGAGAAATCAGTGATGCCAGGGAATAAAAAGAACGTGAGAGAAGAGGAGGAGGAAGATTCCCTCGAGGTCTGGAGCTGATTAATGAATCGCAACCAGTCTGACCTGAGCTGCTCTGATGCTGCAGTATGGGAGATGATGCAGTCTGATGTTACCTGGGAAACAGCATGATCGTGGTGAACACAATCGACACGTAATAGTGCATATGCATGCTTACAGCTTGATACCTCGGTGTATATTCTAGTTGATTAATTATCAATGATCAATCCATTTTATGTGTTTATATATTTATACAGATATAGGGTTTAATGTACCATACAGTACAGTATATGCACATGCCATATCACGAGATTTCAAATATCATTACTGGATATTTAGATCTACGTATATCTGTCAGACAAATCACCTGTTAGCACTGACATGCTCAGATTGGTAGTCGTAGAAACAGTAGCTGCTTCAAGATACGAGGGTTGCACCCTAATTGTGTCTTAGCATTTTCTTTGGTGTGGGTGTGCCAAAACATTTGAACACATTTGTGTGCATTCTAAAGCGAATATATTTGCCAGATTGAATACGTTTCATGATGTTCCGTCCTGATTGGTTTGTTACCAGAAAGTGTAAACATTCACGGGTCGAAAAAACTTCCTGACACTAGAGACTCCTTCCATTAATATTATATGAACCTCATTTTACATACAAAACCACCATAACAACATCTTTGCATTTCTGTTTGTTAAACAACACGTTTTAGATCAGTCCGTGATTAGATTCCATTGGATTAAATGGAATGTCAATGACGCATCATGGGGTTAAAAGGGATCTTGTCATTAATCCCAGGGTTTTTTGTTGTTGTTGTTGTTGTTGTTGTTGTTGTTGTTGTTGTTTTTTTTGATCCATTATAGGTTGTATCATAAAGTTTTCCTTTTTGTGTTTTTTGACAGGGAGTAACTTTGCCTGACTCTTATGACAGTGTCCAGCTCTATAATAGGAATTCAGTGGGTTTCTGGCGCTGGTGAATAGTAGCTAGGTGTTGACACCTGTCACTGTATGTTGTCCCTTCTCTCCTTCCTTTTCTCCCTCTCTCTCTCTCTCCCTCTCTCTCTCTCTCTTTCCTGGCTGTGATGATTGTTGAGCCGCCTGCACGCATCTGTGTGCCAAGCATGGGCAGCATCTGCTGTCTGCTCTCAGCCTCGTTCCCCTGGCAGCCCTGGACTCGCTGCTCTGCCGGAGCCATTTTGGGTTGTGAGCAATAAACATGCATCCAGAGTGGCTGGTAATTACTGAATCCCTCTGGCCATTGGCAAAGCTTCATTGAAATGACAAAAATGGACATATTGAGGGGTTTAAAAAGGTGACAGTTTGAATTGCAGAGAGGTTTTGTTTGGAACGAGCAAAGGAGTTAGTCGGGGGACGGAACAAAAGAAACAAGAAACTTAGGGTAAACAAGGATGCATATCAATAACCATTATAATAGCAATGGTTGTTGTTGTTGTTGTTGCAAATTCTGAACAGCAGTATTACTGGCACTACAATTTTACCCTGGCGCTTAATGTTAAAGATTATCACTGTTTATTTCCATATTGCCCAAAAATAGTGTAGGTAACATAGTCCGATGGTACCTCGATCATGGTAAAGAATCCCATGATATTTTTGACGGTACCATAATACTTATTTGCTGATACAGTATAAGCTACTTTTACTATAGTAGAGTACACGGTTCTACGATGTACCATAGTACGGTACTATGTAACACATACAAGGACACAGTCAGAAATAGGTTCTACTTGTTTATGTACAGTACCATTATGGTAATATTTATATAGTATGGTACCATTGGATCTACTGTATATAACATCAATTAAATAACATAGTGTATACTGAAACATACCAAATTAAATACATGTTGAACTTTGGTGGTTATGTAAGCTCCATGGTATGCACCAAGATACGAAGTGAAGTGCCACAGATCCTACCCTGGTATTCTATTGTTCCTACCTTGGGTTATGTCTGAAGTACCAGGGTAATGTTGTTGATCTTTCGACTCCTCCCGTAGACGGGTCGCCATAGTGGGACATCTGATCCACACACACAACTTGCCACTGTTTAAAAAAAATAAAAATTTATGTCGGATGACCTTCCGGATGACCCCCCCCTTTTAAGCCGGGCTTGGGACCGACGATGCGCCAATTTGGGCTTTGGGTGGGAATTGAACCTTCCGCATGACAGGCAACAAACCTACCACTGAGCCACCAATGCCTTCTGAAGTACCATGGTAACACTGCTGTAGATTATATACAGAGTCCAACACACTTCAGAAAAAGAAAAACTTAAATCATAAATATATGAAATATTTTAAATATATGGTGATATTATGATAATATTATTAATATAGTATTAATATAATATACATCATACTATTTTTCTTTTCCTGAAGTGTGTATACATTTTTGTTTTGGCTGATTCTGTATAATATTCATAGTAAATTTTACATACAGTACCATAGTAAAATGTCTTATGGATGAACAAGATACTTTGGAGATCGCAAATGTTACAGTCTTGTGTTCACTGCCTTTACACAAGGGTCGTTATTGATTTAAACATACTAGAAAAACCTGAATCATCATTGTGAATGGACGCTTTGTAATCTTATCTTAAAATTTTGTTTTAGCTAACAGCACATTCGTTGAGGTATGTGTAAATCATTTGTCAGCTTGCCCTTTGGATGACTAGCAGTAGACGACTGATCGCAAAAACCTCTAGTCTCCTTTAGAGTTTTATAAATTGTTGCTTTCTAAACGATTTATTCCAAGCTAAGAAATCCCACGTAGGCTCTATTCAAATAAATCGCCACCAAATGCCACATAAACAACTCACGCTTGTGTTAGTGATTAGCAGGCGATGCTAAGCATAAACAAGTGTGATTTCATTCCAGAGCAGTACTTTCAAAGCGGTTTAGCAAGATTTCTGAGGTAAATGTTAACGTTCTTGACGTTTTTGGCTTGTTCCGACTGACATTACACTTTTACACTGTTGATTTAAAGGCTATAATGACTACGCTGTTAGCTAATTTAAGCTCAGTTTACATACAGTATTGTCCCAGCTTCCTAGCAGCAGTTTCAGTTCAGCGTTAAAGATCTGACAAATCATATTTTCATTAGATATTGTCTTTTTATAGATTTCTGGAGTTTACTACAGGTTACTATAGTTACTATTCATTTACTGTGTGTTAACTGACGCGTTATGACCCATATTACCATAGGGCTTAAAGATACAAATAACTGGATCAGTATTTACAACATGCACTGCCCTTTTCTAAAAATAATATACTGTACAACCTAGGGCTGGGCGATATAACCAAAATCTTCTATCACGGTAGAAGTACATTTCTACCTCGATAACGATATATATCACAATAAAGCAATTTGTATCTGAAAATGCTTAAATAAAAATTCAAACACAAACAAACTGTTTTACATAATGTCATTTTATATAAACTGGGAATTGCTGAGGTTTGCCGCATTTTTTTACTTTGGCCATATTCGATTGGATGTGTAACAGACCTAATTTGATTTTGTTATATTGTGCTAATGTTAGATGCACAGGCGCTCGTGAGGTGCATATGTGTGTGTGAGGTTTTTATCCCCTCGGGGCTTGCCGTAGAAGGGCAAAACGCGCATGCGCACTTCCTGCTCTAGAGTGTCAGTTTGTTTTTGTGAATAAAGGAGTAGATAAAACAGTTGATAAGGATTTAGTGTGCTCTCGTTTTTCTTGTTTTTACACCCGATTGATCCAAATATCTGCGCGGCCCAGTGGACAGCGCAGCGCGACTATCTGGATAGCGCGGAGTTGATCTGGTTTATTTGCGCAGCCCGGTGGATCGCGCAGCGCGGACCAACTTGAGCAGCGCTGCTCGAATCACAAACCTGCGCGACTCACTGTTTTTTATTTAAAAACAATGTATTTAATGTCAGCACTGTTTAATATTGTTTCCGCCTTGCCATGCCTGGTTTGTACGTGCGCGTCCCAGCGGGGTAAAATGTATTTTGATGGTCGGCGCGGTCTATTTCTATCAGCGTCGCGCAGGTTTGTGGTTCGAGCAGCGCTGCTCAAGTTGGTCCGCGCTGCGCGATCCACCGGGTCTGGATATTTGGTCTGCCCACGCCGACTCAATCGGGTGCCAAAGTTTCGTTCCACTTTAGATGTGTTTGGCTTCCCATAGAAGTGAATGTGTATTGCGTGGTTGCGTAACGTGCAATGTCACGTGATCTCAACCGTGATTAAGACCAAAATCTCTATCGGTTGACAAATTTCTACCAGTTAACCGTATATACCGGTATATCTCCCACCCCTAATACAACCTATGGCTTTTAGAGGACAAACACATTTTTATTTCTCTGAGCATTGCATAGTCTGATTTTGGGATGAATGTGCTGGGACGTCCACTCCTGGGAAGATTGGCAACTGTCTTAAATGCTTTCCACTTGTGAATAATCTTTCTCACTGTACAGCATTGAACTCTTTGTGACGATTTCTTATGTCGTTCCCTCTGCGTGGTGTTAACACCTGAATGCTCCAGACCAGCAAACTGCCAAAACTTCTGCTTTTATAGAGGTCTGCACACCTGCTGATGATCAGTTAATCAACGGCTGATGATTAGCAGCACGTGACTGCAACTTACCCTCTTAATTCATAATGAAAACATAATAAAAATCATCTGATTGTAGCGGATCTCAGTATTACAGTACATAGGCAAATAAAACCGTTGATACAACAACAAAATATAACTTCTTTTACCGTTTCATCTGAGGTTGTACTTGCCTAATATGATTATTATTATTATGTTTTCACACAAAAACAGAACTTGTAGTACATTGTAGTAGACCACATACCAATTAGTACTCATCATTTATTTCAGAAAGTTTATTCAGCTTTATTTAAAGAATATATAATAGACCATTTGCAGGCACACTACAGATTTTCAATTCTTGGCAATTCTTTGTGCCAAAAAAAAACAAACAAACAAAACAAAAGCATGTTTAATTTTCATCAGGGGTCTCAGTGGGTGGTTACTCATCTGTGTCTCTCTTCACACTGTCTTGCTTCCTGCATGGTTTCTTCACCTTGCCGTCTGTTTGCCTCTCATTTCATGTCTCCCTCTGCCACATTCAGTTGCTGACCCCAGTGACCAAGTCCAGATGGGATAGCCACTGTGAGACTAATGAACCAGTCTCTGGTGTCTGACTCTCTTCCTCTCTTTCTTGTTTGATCCTTCTCGTTCTGGTCTGGGCGCAAACCCTCGACCGAGCGCCATATTGTTACCGCTCACCTAATCTAGCGCTTCACTCCTGTCTGTCATCGTCATGTTAGTAGCTCATTGTACTGTATGTATTATCGTTAGGCTGAAGCTCATGAAGTGCTTAGAATAAAAATGAAAACTCACAAACACAAGTGGGAAACATGTAACGTTAACAAGATTTGTCTTGAGTATATATATATATATATATAGTATAATAATACTTATAATAATAATAATACTGATAATACTGATAATCATAATAATAATTATTATTATAAAGTAACAAATGCAAGATCCGAAATGTTCATTATTTATTCCTAAGGGTTCTTGTTTAGTATAGATGCAGAAAATGCCCTCTGTATTGCTCTTCCTCTTTGGTTATATAAAAATTTCCTACAACAGGAATCAGGAAACTTGTTCTATTCCCGCAAAGTTGAGATGTAACATCATGCAAAACGCTATTTAATTTGATTTTATTGTAACTTTTCGTACGTGTTAAAACTTGCATGTTTTATTTTAAACTTGCAACTCCATTTTAAATAATAAACCTCTGAAAATAAATAATAAATGAGCACAAATTAGCTTTATTATTGTGATTAATTAAATGTACAGTACATGCCTCAATTAATTTCAATAATGGCAGCTTTGTGTCTTTTCATCAAAAGTATGTATTAGTTATTGTTTAATTCGAGAGTTTTGAAGTGGTAAGTTAATGATTTATTAACAATCAAGGACGATTAGGAAATGAAAATATTGTGTCGGGGAAAAATGACAAAACTTATAAAGCAATAAAGCTGATGGTAATAATGAAAATAAGAAATGAACTGTTGGAGAAGACCTTGGGCAGAATGGATTATTATTATTATTATGATTATTATTATTATTATTATTATTCATTGTTGCTTTTTTTTATTTTAGTAAATAGTTGTTTTGGATGATTTAAATGTACATGTTTAAGTAAACAAAAAAAGTAAAGTTTTCATGACTTCTGACTGTCACCACTTTTTGAAACGTGTCAGATAATTTAATCCCCAAATCATTAAAACGTTTCGACCATCTGTCTCAGAGACATGACAGGACAAAACTGCAGTCTCGTAACAAACTAACACTTTGGATATTGATTTAGAGGCCACCGTGTTTGTGTGTGTGTGTGTGTGTGTGTGTGTCTGTCTGTCTGTGAGAAAGAAAGAGAGTGAAAGTTAGAGATGTGAATCTGATCTTTGTTGATATTGCCCTGTCATCCAATCCTGCCTCATCTCCCTGTCCTCCTCGAGCCTGGTCTTCAGGGAGGTGACAGATCTGTTTTGTGGGCTGGTGCTGATACTCAGCCACATTCCCCAGCGTCCGCTTTATTGTTCAGCCAGACTCTTTGTCTGTGCTCTTAAACAATTCTGGCTTAAATGCGATCCTATTGTGTTTCTGAGCGCTACAAGTGGAGAAGTGACCCTAAAACGATCTCTCGTCAATTATATAAACACAATTAGGAGCACTCGGACCTGGAATACAAGCTTCTTTCTATCATGTACATGCACATACAGTACAGTAGAAAAAATCTTGTTAAAGTCTGTTTTACTGCTTTGACCTAATCATAATAGCACATATTTACCACATGGATCATCTCTGAGCGTCATAAAATGTGTGAAATAATGTAAGTGCCTCATGCATCTAATGCATTATGAAATGCACTGCACTTTAGCCCTTGTAACTCTTCAAATTTTATTACGTAATTAAGCATTAAAGATGTAGTAACCCAGGCAATAATAACTCAAGTTTCTTTTGTGATTATGGCTGCAGTTTTGCTTTTTAACAAGTAACAGTGCTGAGCTTTTAGCACAAAATTGTGGCTAGCATCCACGTCATCATAACATCATGTATCACGGGAAGTGTTTTAAGTGCGTTATTTGTTTGCATAAATCTGCAATTTGTAACTTTTAACATAATCCTGTCAGTAAATATTGCAATATCATCGAAACAAATAAAAAAGTTAAAAGAACACTTTGTTCAGATAATGCAACTTCCAGTTGAAAATGTGACTTGTGGACTATTCCAAATTCTATGCCATAGGGGTGAGTGTGTTCACATTCAGTAACAACGAATAAGTGAATGAACAAAAATGTGCATTTTCTTTTTTATATATAGAATGTAATGCTGTTTGATGAATTTATACATTTATTCAAAAATAATGCATTTCCCCCCCCATAAAGTATGTTAATGATTAACTTTAGAAGTGTACTTCTAGTGCTCTGCGGTGGGTAAAAGTGATCATAGCCCTGACAATGTTTGTGTAAAATTATGCAAATAAGCTGTTATGAAATAAATGTTATATCTGTATTTAAAATCTGTTATTTTAAGGCGTAATTGTGATATCAGTAGGAAACAAACAGCACCCCACTCATAAAAGCGACCATGTCAAGAGGACAGAATATTGCTCTACTCTACTGTATATGCTAGAGTAATGAGAAAGCATAAGAACATGGCCCGCAGGAATATCTCACCAGCATTCTCCCACTGTTTGAAAATTATGCTAATGTCCCTGCTGTACTCGCAATAAGGCCAAATAATGTGCTCAGTCTGCTAATGAACATAATTAGTTGAATTGTGTTCAATTCTGTGATTCTGAATGCCTTTTCTTTTTTTCCCCTTACCCCAGAGCTTTGTGCCTCACTGTTGCCTTGCTGTTCTGAGAGAAACGTTTAGCTACGAGAAACGAGAAAATAAGTCTTTTCATCCCGGAGTCAAATTTGAGGTTATCAGGAAATTGTAAGCGCACTTAACATAAAACTGCTCAATTTCTATAAATCACTAATTCTAGTTGTATAAGGGCTAAATTTGTGAGCACAGCTTATTCACGTTTGTAAATACTGTAAATTTAAAGGATTTCAACTTGACATTTGGAATTTGGAACCTTCACAACAACCATGCTTAGGCTAGCAAGTTGTAGCTTTGATGAGGTTTGTCTGAGAATATTATACTGAGAATGAAATGTCTTGCAAGAAATGTACAGTAAGCTCGTTTGCTAGCAGTTAACTAGCCATCTACAGTAGCTATATAAAGGTCAGATATACAATGGGACAAAAGTATTTATTCAGCCACCAACTGTGCAAGTTCACTGACTTAGAAAGATGAGAAAGGCCTGTAATTGTCATCATAGGTATACCTCAATGAGAGACAAAATAAGAAAGAAATAAAATTTGGGAACGCCAATTAGCCTAATCTGCATGTCTTTGGACTGTGGGAGGAAACCGGAGTACCCGGAGGAAACCCACCAAGCATGGGGAGAACATGCAAACTCCATGCACACAGTGACGGGAATCGAGCCTGGCCGGGGAATCGAACCCGGACCCTGGAGGTGCAAGGCGACAGTGCTAACCACTACACCACCGCGCCGACACCGTGCCGATTTTATTTACATTTTTTTATCTATATGTGTTTGTATTGTTGTATCGTACACGAGTACATTTGCGTATTTACACTCTCCGGTACAGCAGTCAACCTTCACACTATGCCTAGCTAGGCCAGTTTAGTAAACGATAAGAAAAGCACGTGCTGTGTTGATGTCACAGCAGCCCACTTCCATATTCGGGTACGGTTAGCTTTCATATTTCATTCAAAGCCCTGCCTTAGGATGCTGTATTATGCCCGAGAGTGTTAACTCTTTGGGGTCAAGCGTACCGACGTGTGGAAGCCTCCAGAATAACTAAATCCTTCCTTATTTTAGATAATTATTTGTTAATTCCAGTGGACACACATCAAAGTGTTTGCAGTTTTAAAATAGAGGGTTAGATATCTCTTTAAAATTATCTTTAAAAACATAAATAGTGTGCTCTCTCATAGCTAATAGCCTAGCGTAACCATGGTAGTGAAGCGGTGACAGAAGGGTGCGGGGGTGTGCCCTATTTGCATATCATGTATATTAATGATCCAATGCATTCTGTATGAGGGTCAAGGTGCTGTTTAGTAGTTTCCTGGGCATTAAATAAATCATATCTAACAGTATAATCTCTGACAGAGATTATTTTAATGGTTTAAATGGGGAACATTTTGCACAAAAATGCTGGTTTTGACATTATGCTATCTGGTCCTCCGTGACTTTTGATCGTTTTATGTATATTCTACATTTTACAGCACACAAGCATTACAACCTTCATAAGGATTCTAAGTCATAATAATGAATTTTTATGCCGATGAAGTTGAAATAATTTACGAATATCTATTTACGAAGCATACTTGAAACACATTCATTACAGGAAGAAAGCTGTCCAAACCTACCTGGCAATGAATCTTTCACATCGCGGTGGAGGAATTTTGGATCACTCTTATGGATAAAAGCTCTCACCTTAGAAATGTCTCTGAAACCCTTTGCACTCTGTTACATGCCAAATACTTGGATTTCATTAGACGGTGGCATGATGTGTTACTTTTTGAGATCTTTCAGTGTGCTTCACTTTGTTAGACAGGTTCTATTCAAGTGATTTCTTGATTCAACAGCTCTGGCAGTAATCAGGCCAGAATGTGACAAGTGAAATGTGGTTAATCAGTTGATTTATGATTTATCAATAGGGGAATACTTTTTCACATAGGGCCAGGCAGGTTTGGACAGCTTTTTTCCATTAATACGTTAACTAATAAGAATTTTTTTTAACAATATTAAAATTTGTTTGACAATCTGAATCATTTAAGTGTGACAAATATGCAAAAAAAAAAAATCATGAATAGGCAAATTTTCACTGCAATGTAAACTAAAACCTGTTACCTGTAAGTTTGTTAAATAAACATAGCCTCATGCTAAGTTCTTCTCGAGCTGCTTGATATTCTGATTCCCAGATGTTTCCTGGACTTGTTTTGATCTGCATAGCGCTGTTTGTTCCGATATGCTTAGCGGAGTAAATTTATTTCCTTTTGGATTACATTTGATCTTGAACGTAGAACGGGTAAATCTTTGTCATCAAAAACTCCAGCATCTGCGGATAAGCTTGATTTACCCACAGCTTTACCCCGCTGATCTATTTTTATATATATTTTTATGTGGTCACGAATTCTTCTTCTGTTCTACTTGACTTGGTTTTCTTTCAATTTGCGCGGCGAAGAGACAGGTAGCATCGAGTGTCCGCGGCTCAGTAGAGAGGAACAGGGGCTCAGCCGGCGATTTGTGTTGCGCTGAATTATTCTGACACCAATACTTTCTTCCTGTTATGGATATCTAAAGATGGAAGAAAGCCCATCTGACCTTTTTGCGTTCTTCTTTTCTGAATCACAGGCGACAGCGCTTTTTTAAACACTTAGGGGAATATTGGTAACGTCTGTGCTTACCAAAAAAAAAAAAAAAAGTTATTTTTCCCCCCACTTTTCCCCCCCTCTGCGTGGAAAGCCGAAGTGAAAAGATGAAAAGCACTTAATCTGTCAGGCTGTGTCAGGAGACAGGATGAGTTGTGATGTGTCAAAGGGGGGTTCGACTGGGCGTAAGCATTTAGACGTGCATTTGGAAAAAAAAAAAAAACCTTTTCCTCTCTAGTCACTAGTCGCTATCTGTCTTTCATTCTTTCTTTCTCTCTATTTTCTCCACTGCTCCCTCTGTTTCATCACCTCAGGCTTCCAGGGCACCTGCCTTCTACCTGAAGAAGGCACACATGCATGCACACAGACCCCTTTTCCTTGGTTTAATAAACACACCAGGAGTCAGATTCTTCCCCTAAGCACTTTCTCGCTCTCTCTCGCACTCACTCACAGAACATTCACACACAACACACATACAAACCGCCATCCTCGGAGCGCCCTCCGCACAGCCAGCTCACTTCCTGCCCATTTCCACCCAGCACCTCTCTATGCTCTGCTTGATGCGGAACAAATGCAAATTCAGGCAAATGAGATGCACTCGCCAGAAAAAAAGAAGAAAAACAAAACAAAACAAAACAAAAAAATATATATATATACCGCCTGATATCCCAGCATGCCGCAGTGCACCGAGCTGCTAAACTACCTGCATGAAGCTGCAAGTCCAGGGGCTTAGACAGACAAGCAGGTGTAGCGGAGCACAAGAGGAGGCCGAGATACATGTGATTATCTCCTAAAAGATTTTTATTTTTTTTTTAAATCTCATTTCCAAACGATCGAGCACCATTGATGCAGTTAGCTTATGCAAATCCCGCCATGCTAATCGGTCCCAAAAACATTTCCAATTTAAATGTCAGAACCAACTTGTCCAAACAGAAACACTCAACTCAACTTTGCTCGCGTTTTTGCGCTCGACCTCACCGGCTCGGCTGCGCTCTCCTCCGCTGTCCTAGCTAAGGAACCAGCAGGCAGCACGGTTCATGATATATCTACCATCTGCTCCATTAAAATGCAGCCGATGCTCCTTCTGCTGACTCACAGTCTGCTCGTGGTGCGCTAACACTCGCTGTGGACATTTTATGCTTTATTACATCCTGCTGATGGAAGTCATTGCTTTTTGATGAAGTTAAGCCTCCCAAAAAAAAAACCCACATACACACACACACACACACACACCTTTTCATGATACAGACAAACCGAGAAGTTACAAAGTGCTGACACTGGAGACTCCTTACGCCAATGCTAAATAAATAAAGCAGGAAATTAGGTTTGCTTAGGCTACTTTTGCGAGGCAGCATGAGTTTTGTATTCAGTTGGGCCTTTGGGTTGATTTCTGATCGAATTTGATAATACAATTTGTAATCATTGGAATTCTGCGATAAGGTTTCAGAGTAACCTGTCTGACTTTCAGCCTGCGCTGCCATCAGAGCCTCATCATATCGTTCTTGCTTTCTGATGTATAGTAAATTAGCGACTGGCTTAATCATTTTGGCAAAGAGGTGAGGTCTCCATGGTGACACATTAGCCCTAGAGAATTCTTGCTTTTGGCACCTGGTTGGTGTGAGTAGAGTGAGAAAGCAAGAACATAAGCAGAGGTGGCAAAATAATGAACAACTACAGAATCTGACTTCAGTAAGGATTCTTCCGATGTCAAGATTAGACGTTATCTAGCTAACATACTGAGCAAAACGTTGTGAACTCGTACGTGTAAACGTATAATTATAATGTCTGGGCGTGTCCTATTCTACGTACATGCTTGCAGTATGGCCATGTTTAATTGTGCATTACACAGGGTAGCAATAGTAGCATCAAGGTAGCAAGGCTACCAAAGTAATGAAAGATACTAACAATGCTATCTGCTATTAATTGAATTAATGTCACATCTTATTGCTGTCAATCTCTACTAGACTTGCACTTACATGTGGTTAACCACGGCTATTTGAATTGTGTTTGAAATACTTTAAACTACTTTTAGTCAGATACGTAGATATCAAATATCAGTTTCTTTGTGTACTCAAAGGTGGGAGATAACTGAGTACATTGTTTTGGCGCTTTTCCACTGCATAGTACGGCGCGACACGGTTCAGTTCAACTCACTTTTGGGGGGTTTTCCACTGGGAACAGTACCTGGTACCTGGTCCTTTTTTTAGTACCATCTCAGCCGAGGTTCCAAGCGCGCCGAACCCCGTTACCAAAACGTGACGTGTAAACTCTGCTGGTCACTGATTGGCCGGAGAAAATCGTCATTACTGCGTCACTGAGCTTGCGACACGAGACACAACAGAACCGCTATATTTAGAAACAGCCAGAGAAGGATCGCCCACTCTAAAGCGTTACTAAACTGCAGTGGAAGCGCAAACCGAGCCAAACTGAGCCGAACCGAAGTGAGTTGAACTGAACCGTGTCGTGCCGTACTATGCAGTGGAAAAGAGGCATTAGTGTACTTAAGTACATATTTCAAGTTTCCGTACTTTACGTGAGTAGTTTTATTACAAACATTCGGCAAAGATTTGTTCTCCTCCTTAACTGCATTTCTGCATTCTAACTAACCACATTGGTGTGTAATATTAAGTAGGATTTGCTGACTATTTTGCATAATTGCATGACTTACCTTTCATTGTTGCAGACATCGACGAAAACACTGCATTCGTGAAAACACTGCATTCGTGAAAACACTGATTTGTGTACTTTGTCCAACACTTATCTTAAAGTACATTTTAGAACCCGTATTTAATTTTTCAGCTTGCAGTGGAGGACATTTTAGGCGAGAATTTCTACTTTTACTTGAGTATCGAGTCGCAGTTTTAATAATATGCCTACTGTACTGTATCTATGAAAGTACACACTCCTTCTAGGAATGGCTTCCTCTGATACGGACATGGCAGACGTAGAAAAGCGCAAATGCAGCAAAGCGCAGAACTGGTGAACACAATTAAGAAGGAAGGTCAGGGCTGTAGATGAGAGCAAAACATGAACCTGTGCACATGGAGAGCTAAGAGCTAAGCGCATGCAGTAATGAGGAAAGGAATATTCCTGATATTCACTCAAAATCTACGGAGCACAAACTGCTTTTGCTACATCAGTGACCTCAGTGTCTTTGGCATTTTTATGGTCTGTTACAGTAAGTCGCCTCACTTCCTGGACGTTCAAGAAGACTCCTAGTGTTCGACAGGGAATTCCTGTGCGAGCGTTGACACTTGCTCTTAAATCACATAAGGTCACCTTCATCTTTTTTTTATTCCTTGCACATTATCATTCATCGTCAACGACTCCTGCCCTCCTCGGGTACATTATAGCCTAGCACTATCGTATCACTGCTATTCTCGGGAGGGAATTACTGATTAATCTGTCAGGCCATTTATAAAAAAAGGACATAAATCATTTATTGATCTCTCTTTCTCCCTCTCTCTCTCTCTCTCTCTTTCGCCTTCCTTTCCTTGAGATGAATATTCAGTACGTATTGGGTGAATATTCAGCAGGAGCTGACACAGTCGGTGAATGTCAACACTCCAGTGAGATAAAGGAGCGCTTATGGGAGCAAGGTGTCCTTCTCAAACGCCTGTCTTTAAAATGCTATGAGAAGTACATCTCCTGAGTCGTTTCCAATTCAGCAAAGATGTGACCGCTGTTTTAAGCCAGATCACCGGGAGAATAAAATAAAGAAACAAACAAATAAATAAAATGGCAAGGCTTTAGGAATGACAAGGATATCCAAGCATGCATAATCATTGTTAAACACAGTTTCCATAGTAATGCTACAGTATGTACTACATGAGGAAAAAAATAACATATTTTGAGGTCTGAAAAAGTTAATTTGTGTGTGGGTGGGTGTTTTTCTTGGGTCTTGTTGTTTACCGTTGGCAGCGTATCCATTAAGTTTTGTAGTTGCTTCTGATATTAGATAGGCTTTTTGTGCAGAGAGAAAAAGATTATAAATAAGAAATGAATGTTAATCGTATGGGTGGCACGGTGGCTTCGTACATCTAGGGTCCGGGTTCGATTCCTGCCTCGGGTCTATGTACAGTACATGGAGTTTGGATGTTCTTCCCATGCTTGCTGGGTTTCCTCCGAGTACTCCAGTTTCCTCCCCAGTCCAAAGACCTGCAGATTAGGATAATAATATGTGGCCTGCAATGGATTGGCACCCTGTTCAGGGTGTACCCCAACTTGTGCCCTAGGCCTCCTTTGATAGGCTCCAGGAGACAATGAGTGAGTGTGTGTTCATTCTATACAAGCAGTTATTAAATCATTATGGTTTAACATAAATAACAGATATAGCAGAATAAATGCTTTACCCAGTCAAAAAAGGCTAGTTCGGCTCGTTACGCAATAGATTAGCATGCTAATACTGTAAGGCTGATGTTGTCAAAAAGGACATGGTACTTTATACTAGGGTTGCACGATATTAGGAAAATATGCGATATATGCGATATTGTTGTTGAATATTGCGATAACGATATTTCTTGCGATATTAGTATTATATAACCTACTTGGGAGGCGGGTATAAAGATAGTAAGGGCCCATCTGATTGGTCAAATTTGAACACACAAATGCTTGGAACATAAATTTAATTTAATTTATCCCAACTCTTTGCGATACAGATATTGCGTATACCATTATCGCGATAACGATAATTTTTCGATATATCGTGCAGCCCTACTTTATACTGTAACTTAAAGAACTTATTACGTATTTTAGTGTCTTCAATTTATTTATTCTCAAGTGCAATGTAATTGGGGAGGAAAATATCAATTTGGAAAGTTGACATTAGCTAATGATTTAGCTAGCTATTATGTAGCAGTTATGCTGCTTACTTGGATTTAAACACCGAACGGTGGTAGAAACAAGATAGAATTGTTAAGAATGTCAATATTTTCCTCAGATTTGATGAAAAGTTACAGAAAAAATACTTTTTTATGATCATTATTATGCAATGAAACAATTTAGCATTAATTGCTAACATAATGTCTTTAGCTTTGGCTGTATTATGACACTCACATAATATCACCATAATACTGAGTTGTTAAAAAAAATCATAATTTCTTTTGAAATTGTAAATACAACTTGATGTAATTATTTATAAATGTGGTAAACATGAATAAATGAATGCAAAAGCAGTTACTAGAGTTGCGAAAGGTCATTAAGCTGTTAAACAGTAAATCTATGATGTAATTTTTCCAGCTTGTCCATAAAAATGATTACACATCAAAGCTGTACTATAAAAGATTTCCAGACTCCAGTACAAGTTGACTGGTCTCCAGTCTTTATAAGAACAACACATGTCTCTGTCCACTGTCTTTCAAAGCTTCCCAGATCTGTTGGTGTGTAATTGGCCATCACTAATCGGTACTTTCCTGCAGCCTGAGGCGCTCTTAATCTGTGAGTAAAATATGTGTACACTGCTAGCCAGTATATTACCTACTATTGTGTTTGTTTACCTCTGAGTAATGGCCAGCTTCCTCTTAGTAGAATCGGAACCAATCTTGTCATGAATATGCAACAGCACCTGCCAGGGTCTGACGGTCCTCAGGTTCAGGACTATAGTGCGGAGAAAGACTTTTGAGAGAAAAAAATATACAAAGAGCGAAAGAGAGAGAGAGAGAGAGAGAGAAAAGAAATAAATAAATAAACGCACAATGGTAAAGGGGTGTATTAGGAATGGGGCTGCCAAGCGTCAGAGGCCAGTCTGAGTCAACAGGAAATCTAAGCGGTACATTGACAAGTGCCAGTACAACAATGCTGCCTTTCTGCTAAATTTCCTTCCTTTTAAGAAACTTTGCTTTGGACGTACACATGTAAGAGGTGCGTGACACAGTGGTGGAGCTCCCTTTCACCATCAGGTTCAAATAGCTAAATCCATCATCCTGAAGTGCTCTTTGGTTTGACCTTCCTAAACCCATTCTTGCCCCCAAGGACTTGCTACAGTAGGAATATGGTTCTCCATACAGTGATGGAAATCATGATCCACTACTCTTTAAAAAGACAGAGCACAATCTCAAGCCATTGGCTTTTGGCTTTTCCTACTGAAAATTTCAGTTTTGTTCTGTTGGAACCCCAGGGATCTGTGAAGCACAGCTGGGAAGTTTGCGATGGTGGACACTGGGTAGGTTGTTCCTCTGGATCCCAACTCTACAAGTTTCACTGTAGTAGTTTCCTTCTCAGTGAGGTGTTATCAGAAGTAGAACATCTAAAGGAAGTTTATGCTGATCCACTGTGTGAATCTGATGGCAATAGTGGGCAAGTTGTTGCTCAGGGGTGAAGGTTTCGACTTACTGGTAGGTCGGTTGTGAGTTCAAACCCCAGCATTGCTATATACAACATTTGGGTCATTAAGCAAGACCTTTAACCCTCACCTGCTCAGTTGTATCATGTCAGTTTTAGGGGAACCCTATATCGAATGGGTCTGTGGAGGTACTAAAAATGTCTTTCTGTTGCTTTGATCATGTACAGGTTAGGTCAATAAGCAAGAGCTTTGACCTCCACCTCCTGAGTAATATCCTGCCACTCCAGGGGAACCCTTCTAAGTGAAACCTTTCCTTCTGTTTGATAAATATTAGGTTGGTTTGTTGGTGTGTTCATATAATACCCATGTTGGAGAATGTGCATTGCCAAACTGCCACATCCGAGTTTTTGAGAAAGTCTCTTATTCTTCAAGTTCTCAGTCACATCCTTGTCACTCTATCAATTAGGTCAGTGTTGTAGAATGCACAGTGTGAATGTGACGCAAGGGGGCAGGTGATGCAAGAGATACTATGGGAATGTAGTGGAGAAGATCCTCTCATCCTCTAAATCAAATACCAGCAGAACAGTCCTGTTATAGTGTTTGGTGATCCAGAAAGACTGCCAGAGTTGTTAGCACCATGGTTCAGCACATACAGGTGGTCTGCTTCTTCTTTAAATTGATGTAATAAGGACAGAGACCACAGTAATTGATTGAGCTAAACCTGAAGAGCATAAGACAACCATCATCCATCCATCCATCCATCCAACCAACCATCCCGTCATCCATCCATCCATTCATCCATCCATCCAACCAACCAACCATCCATGTATCCATTACCTATAGCACTTATCCTGTGTAGGGCCTTAGGGAGCCTAGACCCTATTCCTATTCCCTTCCTCCTCCCCCACCCATGGACAATTTGGTCACCCCAATCAGCCTACAATACATGTTTTTGGACTGTGGGAGGAAACCCATCAAAAACAAGAAGAAAAATCAACCTTCACAGACACGAGACGAGAGTTGCACCCCAACCTTGGAGGTGCGAGGCGACTGTGCTCAACCTAAGACATGTAGCCTTGAAATAATGCGAACCTAATGAGATCTTAATGTTACTAAAATTTTAATAGCGCTGAGATAAGGGCTAATTATTTTGCATTTGAAGACAGGTTTCTTCTGTGGGTGGAAATTCAGGGATAAAAAGCCCTGGTCTGAATTAATTAATGGTACCTGTTGGCCCTAATTATTTATATCCTTTAAACGAATCGTGGCTTTGTTTACCCTATAAAAACTTTGAAGAGTTGGTGAAAAACAAAATAAGACAACAATCATCTATTGATTATTCAGAAGCAGAGAGAGAGAATATACCATGCACTAAATAAGGAGCTGAAAGGAGGAGGGTGTGTGTTGCGTGTTGTGTTGTTTGCTCGTTCGTGTGTCTTTCTGCCAGCTCTGTCTTTCTTTAGTGCCCGAGGTTATTTGTCTCGGAAAGCTTTAAAGCTGACGAGTGTACAGCTGCTTTGGAAATGTTAGGGCTGCATTAGAGGAGGAAAAAAACAACCTCGAAAAGTGGCCATTTATAGGCCTTTGGAGGTCTCTGGTTACACCAGCGTGTCGCACGCCCTGGTTCTAGAGTGACGCATAGAACCGTTAAGGAGAACCCTGGCTGATTTGTGTTTATTGAGTCACATATCCGAGGTCATGCTGAGTTTATCTCCTGAAGTCAGCATACATTACCGGCTTAGTCATGGACATCAGTGCACTGCAATAACATTGTCTTAAAAGGATTACACATCTCAGACGTGTGTGTGTGTGTGTGTGTGTGTGTGTGTGTGTGTGTGTGTGTGTGTGTGTGTGTGTGTGTGTGTGTGTGTGAATGAATTATTGTAAATTATCAGTGCAATGGCTTCTCTAGACGGTTTATTGCTTTCTTACTGGGACATGGCATGTAGACACACACACACACACACACACACACACACACTGAAGATATCAGATGTTTATCCTAGCTCATTTGGCTTCTGATGAGGCAGATTTCTGGGAAACCCTGATGGCAAAGTCATTGAGACATGTCACTCATGTCGCTTTATTTTCCTCATCTTGCACTTCCTCCATCTCTCTCTCTCTCTCTCTCTCTCTCTCTCTCTCTCTCTCTCTCTCTCTCTCTCTGTCTCTCTGTCTGTCTCGTCTCTCATTCTGCCTGCCAGAGACCAAAAGCATGACAGGAAATCACACTCCTGGTCGAACTGCCAGGGAATACGATATTTCACCCCTTT
>CM060114.1:9177224-9284724 GCA_030522415.1 Channallabes apus
GACTTGCCTTGCTGTGCTCACCCTCTTTTACAGCTTGGAGATGTGTTTTCCTAGAGGAACCATAAATCGCTTTCAGGCCCTAGTGGCAGCATGCTCCCTCCCTCCCTCCCTCCCTCCCTCTCTAGGGCGCCCTAATAAAGAATGTATCAGCTTTTGGGCACAAGACAGCACTGCATTATTAATTTTGTGCGCCTTCTGTCTCGTCTGCCAACGTTGCGCAGCCGTGTGACGCTGGATAAAGCCGCTTATTAAACTGATAAGGATTAATCCCAGGTCTGGTTCTGGTGAGTGCTGATGCAAAGCTGGAACTATGGAAGTTTTCGACTGTATTTTAAGAATACTTCATGCGGATTATTACGGCATTGTGCAAATTACATCTTTATGCACATCCTTTACTTTTTTTATACATCTATGAATCATTATTCACATCCTAACCAGGGGCAGACGACATATTCAGTGTGTAATTTGTAATCATAAACAAAGAATGAACCATAATGTCTAGTAAAAGTCTGGGAAAAAGAAGAACCAGGCTCAGACATGCATGATGCACCACTGGCAAAGTATCAGACAAAGTAATCAAGATATAAATGCTGAACAGGTGAACAGGGAAGAGACAGGACTGAAGCCAAGACAAAAACACATGTCACAATTAAAGTACTAGGAGTGCATGTCATGCTGGGAAATCTGCGGATTTGGGATTTGTGACAGTTTAGCAAATTCGGTTGAGGGACGTCTTCTTTTTCTTCTTTTTTTTTTAATCATGTGCCAAAAATCTAATTAACTAAATGTCGCCCAAAAGAGCTATACAGAGCAGAGGGTGTGTTGGAGGAAACGTTTGAATCTTGGTGCTGTAATTGAGCATGAATTTGGAGAGAGAAAAATAATGCCTTATATTCAATACTTTCTTGGCTGCAAGATTTATGGTTGACACTGAAGAGGGCAATTCTAAATCTGGGTTCTTCTATATTAAAGAAATCTTTCACTCTTAGAAAAATATCACGGAATTGCATGAACGCCAATTTTTACCACGGTTATCTATAGCCTCTTTCAGACACGCGCTCCTGTGCATTAATCTGACCTTGGACACTTTTCTGTAAAATATCACGACGGCAGTCATACTACTCTGGGTGAGACTTAGGAATAACGTTAACTCAAAGGTCATGTTAACGGATTGGTTATGCACAAGGTTAGTTAAAAATAACGCACAGTTAGTGTTTTAGATCAACACTGCCACTGAGATTTAATAATTAATAAAGATATAACCTAAAGAATCACTGTAGTTGAAGTTCCATCTTTGTGCTCTAGGGCTGATAGATCTAACCAGTCACAGGCGAAGCTCATCATCATGCAGAAGGTGCGATTCGTTGAGTGCGTACCCTGGCGATTTCTCCATCTACTTTAACGGGAAATGACAGAAAGCCATCGCTTTAACAGATTGTTGACGCCAAGGAGGACCACCAGGAAGTTGTTACTGTACCTAAGTTCAGCCAATTTGGGATTTTGTTTTATTTTAGTAAATTACTGTCAAGATTTCCAAAGGCAAAGCTTTCAGCTCGTGACATTTTTAAACACCGTTCCATTTCCCTATGATCATATGTTCATTCATTCATTCATTTTCTATACCGCTTAATCCTGTGTTCAGGGTCGCAGGGGGCCTGGAGCCTATCCCAGGAGACTTCGGGCACTAGGCGGGGTACACCCTGGACAGGGTGCCAATCCATCGCAGGGCACACACACATACGCACACTCACACACCCAATCACACACTACGGGCAATTTGGGAACGCCAATTAGCCTAACCTGCATATCTTTGGACTGTGGGAGGAAACCGGAGTACCCGGAGGAAACCCACCAAGCACGGGGAGAACATGCAAACTCCATGCACACAGAGACGGGAATCGAGCCTGGCCGGGGAATCGAACCTAGACCCTGGAGGTGCAAGGCGACAGTGCTAACCACTACACCACCGCGCCGCCATGATCATATGTTATGATTGTATAAGTAAAAATGCTAAATTTTATCAGAATTTCTAGCAAATCTAAATTTAATGAGAATGATGCCTATAACTTTAATCTACCTGCTCTATATCGTAAAACAAAAAGTAGCTATTAGCATGAGGTTTAAATTTTTATCATGCTAGCGAACGATTTCAAGGTTAGCAATAAAGCTGCTCCTTGAAGCAGCAGGTAAAAGTCTGGAAAAACCGATCAGTTACTAAAATCGGTATCAGTCATGCTTCATTTCCTTTTATGAATCCTGCTTGTGCTTTACCTTTCAGACTTCAGCATCAGTTGGGAGTTTTCTACTTTACGCTTAGTGAAAATGTGGATTTATTCCACTTATTCGTAGTATAATTGTTTGATTACACTGTACACTGTAATCGTGTTGAGCTTATAATATCCTTATAATTGGGGCAAAATAGTCAAAAGGTAAATTAGATCTAGCATAGAGATCACACCAAGCTAAGTGACTTCTTTCGCCTTTCATTTATCATTTATAAAAAATGTCAGCAGCATCGACCGGGTATTTCTGCATCTTTAAAACCTCTTAAAGTTTGAATTGGTCCCAGCCAGGGCTTTTTTACGAAGGCGGCTAAAACGTATGATTGGTAGAAA
This sequence comes from Channallabes apus, assembly GCA_030522415.1. Taxonomy (NCBI): domain Eukaryota; kingdom Metazoa; phylum Chordata; class Actinopteri; order Siluriformes; family Clariidae; genus Channallabes; species Channallabes apus. The sequence continues at coordinate 9,179,840 of CM060114.1, forward strand.
GGAACGCATTAGGGCAGGTGAACGAGGCCAAAGAGCGACTGGGGAAAAGTGCAACCATCAGTGCAAGTCGGAAACAGCAGCCCGCCTTAGCTTTTAACACCCAACATCTGTAAACATAAACGTAAACATGATCATTTAACCCGGAGAATCCTAGTGGAGAACTTTAATATGCTATGCAAACTTCATGATCTTCATACTTCAGAAGAACAAGCTCTTAACAAATTCAGTGTTTAATAAAAAGGCTACTTTGGATAGGAACGTGTTTGTTGGTTCTACTTGGAATCTGAGAAGAGAACTCGGAGAGGGTTGTAGAGTATGCACCGTTAATGGACATTATTGCTACACCGTAGTGTAGAAACGTTTCATATTGCTGTCAGAGTTTCAGCTTCACTCAAGTGCTTCTCGTCTCTCGATGGAATCTTATTACAGAGATTTCTCCAAAGACTTTCACAAAGACATTCGAGACAAATTAAGCCAAAATTGTTATTGTGGGTTTTTTTTTTTCATCTTTCTATTGGAAAGCAAAAGATAATTAAAGACAATCAGCCGCTCGCACAGTTCTGATCTTGTGCATTATCACGCCACGTATATTCATTTATATAATTGTAATTTCAGCTCCGCTCCACCAAGTCATAGATGATGAAATGTGCTTTGGCAGTGGAATTATTATTCAGGTGGGGGGGGGGGGGGGTGCTTTCAATCTGTTCATATAAAAAGCCTCTCAGCTTAGTGAGGAGGTTTGTTTTGCTCTCTTTCTCCCTCCGATGTTATCAGAAATAAAGGAGGATGTGGTAATTAAACATTTGTCTCTGACATTGAAAAGCACAGAAAGGATGGCTTTTGGCTGAACTGTAAGAGGATGTTGGCTGGATGTTTTTGGTTTGGCTGTCCACATCGTCCGATCCTGTTGACCTTCATCAGGCACCAGCTGCACGGCTCAATTTGTGCTCGGGTTGTAGCGTTGCATTCTGGGTAATGACCCCTTTCACCGCGTCGCTGCAGTCAAGCTCTGACGAACACCTTTAACCTCTGTTCGGAGATGTGAAATCATGCCTGTGATGTGCGTCTGTGTGCGGTTGCAAATCACAGGTTTATATACAGTACAGTACATGCACATTTAACGCGTTATTTAATACATTATCGTTTAATACGCTTCTGCATCTGTATTGTCACATCATTTATAGCGACATTAGCCAGGGGTGCTGGAGTGCTTCTGTTCGAGGGTGTTCCTTCAGGATGTCTACAACTAAAATTAGGGAGAAAATCATGGGGTAAAAAAAATAATAATTAAAAAAAGAAAAGTCTCTCAGTAGCATGATCAGCTGCAGTTTTAAAATTTGTATTAATTATGGATGTTGAGGATTGAAGAATTTGGATTGATATATTAATTAATAACCATATAATAGATTATAAATCAGTCATTATCAAAAATCCTATGAAAATAATGTGGAACTGTGAACTGATCTAAACAGTGAGGTAGATTTTTTGTAACTTAATACTTTTAAATTCTAATTCAAAACTCTTCTTCTATGTTCTCTTTATTCATATATGAATGTTGGGCCGAGCCCAGATTCTGAACAAAACCAAACATGGCTACATATCGATCTCACTCTCATCATGCAACTACAAATGAGAGATGATCTAGTGTTTTATATTACAAAATAATGTTAAACTAAACATACAGTATGATTATTAATTCTATTCCTAGGCATGTTTAAAATCAATTTAAGCTTGACCGTCTGTTGGTAGATAATGTTTCTTTTGGTCTGATGTTTTTGGTCATAATGTCCTGGCCAGTTCACATTCAAGTACAAGTTACTTTTATCAGACTCTTATGTGAACACGTCCGTCCTCTGAAATGGCACATACTGTAGGCATGCTTAGTAGGGCTGCATGATATATCGAAAAAATATCGTTATCGTGATAATGGCATGTGCGATAACCATATCGCAAGGAGTTGCGATAAATACTTTATTTGCCAAGCATTTGTGTATCCAAATTTGACCAATCAGATGGGCCCTTACTATGTTTATACCCGCTTATATATATAGTTTATATATATATATATATATATTATTTATATCTTTATACTTCATTCTGTCGCGAACTAAGCCCGGATGATCAGAAGACTTAGCGATTAGCCGTTAGCCGCGATTAGCCGTTAGCCCTTTATAGACGGTAAACCCAAACGCGGAAGCAAGCGAGTCGGCAGGATAACCACGCGAATTAGTTTAAGGACTCTCACAGAAGGGGAGCAAGGGAAAAACACACATTTAACCCGCGTCCTATAAACACACACTCGAATCAGAAACCGACATGGCGAACACAGTGACTAAGCTGTATGCACTAGTTTGTTTACTCCTCTTATACTTCCGGGTTCGCGCCCGCATTACTTCCGGGTCCTAGTGCCGGTCGCGGAGCGAGTATGTGTGCGTGTGTGTGTGTGTGACAAATAGTATTTTTAAAATTAAATTTTTGTTTAATAATTTTTATTTTTAAAAAAACCAGCCAAGCCAAAGAGAATATTTAGTTTAAAAGATGCTCTTGTTTTAAGACACTATTAATGAGTGTATGGTTACACGTAAATATAAAGTCATGTTTGAAAGTAATTCATATTGTGTTGGCAGGTTTATAGTAACAGCAAACCAGAAGTCAGAATATCTGCTGAGGGGTTTTAAGTCATTCATAGTGTTTTGAAGTCTAAATATTTGCAACTTCCTTGACATATAGTTTCTTTTTAGCCTGAATTAGATTTAATTACATCAGACGAATATCTATTACCTGTTTATTTTAGTATCATCATTACATATAAACAAATAATAAAAAAAATAGGCAATAATAATAATAAAAAAATGCATTTCTCTAGGGAAATGTTATATCGCAAGAAATATCGTTATCGCAATATTCAACAACAATATCACATATCGCATATTTTCCTAATATCGTGCAGCCCTAATGCTTATATACGTCTTTGATCCCACATCCTGGGTTAGAACACATTCGTTTACTTTTTGTAATTTCCTTTGAAATGATCCCGAACTCTGCTCTATTTCTGTAAGTGCCCTCCGGTTTTGCTTGGACAGACTCATTACCCAAAATATCTTCTGGGTCCACTATGTGCTGATTTCACTTTCCCTCCACTCACTACTTTCATACACTGTCCTCCATTGTGGAAATGAAATTCCCGTGCTGCCAGTGCTGACTGATGACGCCAGTGTCCTACACATGCACGGGGGCAAAAAGTCGCATAAATTGTGTTCTCATTCAAGTCACATGACCACGCATCGGATATAGGGCTACATACGAAAGTGAGTAAGACTGGATCTGAAAAACATCAGCTTTGTGGATTTAGACAATTTTACAATATCAGATCTGTGTCACATTAGAGTAAACCATTGAATTTGAATTCCTTCAGGATGGTAACGTTACTATAGCTTAACTGTCCATAAAGTGATAGGGGTAGCTCATTGATTAAGACATTGGATTACTTATTGGAAGGTCCCAAGCTCAAACCCTACTACCACCAAGTTGCCACACCTACCAAATAATAAGGGGCATCTACGAAACGCTGCAAATGTAAACGATCTGGCCATAGGTTAGTAAAATGTTTAGCTTATATTGTGTACCTATCTGAGTCATTTATTTCCTAGTAATATAAGTATTTGCACATATTTACGGTTCTGTCTTGTTAAGATTTCAGCTAGGCAGTTAGTAATGTATTAATTAATTACTTTAGTTTATGATGTATGAAATAGTTTAGTCAGTTAATTAGTTAGTTATTGAGTAATTGATTGAGTAATTAATTTAGGTAGTTAGATATTCATTAATTAGGTACTTAGTTTAGTCAGCGAGTTAGCTACAGTAGGTATTTTGATAGTTAGTGATATATTAATCAGTTAGTAAGCTAATTAGTGACTTATTCATTGATTTGTTCATTCAGATACATCATAGCTAGCTAACGATGTATTAGTTAGTTAATTAATAGGTAGGTAGGTAGGTAAAATCAAAATGTAGTGGATAAAAGGTCAAAATGGATAGATGGAAATCTGTTTATGTAGACTACAGACTAATGTGTGAGTAATTTGTTTCCTAGTAACAAATTCTATGAAGTTTTGACTTATTAAAATAGCAATTTTTTGTTTTGCAGACATTGTATGTTTAAAGGTAATTATAAATGCGTCAACATGACAAGGATGATTAATTAAATAATTCTTATATAATTCAATAATAATAATTCAGGAATAAAAGACGTTAGTCATTGATTATTTTCCTACATCACCACACTTTGTGTTATTTCTCAAATTTTTACTCTGAGCCACGTCCTGTCACAGCCCCTTCCCTGTGACACTCGGTAACTCACTAACAGTCTGTTACGATGCAGGTTATGAGGTGATGACGGCTCTGTTATTTATTGATGGACACACACTCACACACGCCTGACACCGCATCTGCGGGGAAGAGGGTTGCTTGTTATGATAGACTGCAGAACGTGCTTGTGTTTTATTAGCCCAGTGCTGGAGCACCGCCAGCAAACCAGAGGGATGTGAAGGAGAGAGCTGGGCTTATTGTAACACGCTCAACTGTGTGTGTGTGTGTGTGTGTGTGTGTGTGTGTGTCGACGTGTGTGTGGTCTCATCATAGGCCTGCTGTTCACTCTTTTGTAATTTCCTGTAACTTTTTTTTAGTTACGACAATAGTGAGATGAGGTGAGGTGTGTGTGTGTGTGTGTGTGTGTGTGTGTGTGTGTGTGTGTGTGTGTGTGTGTGTGTGTGTATGTGTGTGTGTCTTGCTTTGTAACAGCTTATGCCCGCGGACAGGTAGCTCTCACAAGCTTTTTTGCTCTGAGTGAACTTTTGCTCTCATGATGAGCGTGTGCACACACACACACACACACACACACACACACATACACACAAATCCTAAGCCTGTATGGAATCAGCACCCACCCTGCCTTGAGGGGAACGCTTGTGCCTGAACCGGTGTGAAACACACACACACACACACACACACACACAAGATAGTTTAGTATATTCATCGACCTATTTATTTGTTTATGTAGTTAGTTACTGTAGTTAATTGATTAATTAGTTTGTTTAGCAATGTAATTATTTTAGTTAGTTTATAATAATTAGTTTAGTCGGGCTAACTAGTTGATTAGGTAGGTAGCAATTAATTAAATAACTAATTAGTTTAGTTATTTATGAATTAGTTAATTAGTTTAGTCAGTTAGGTATCTAGCAAGTTAAATAGTGATATATTAATTAGTTAGTTAACTAGTGATTTTATTAATTGACTTGTTTATTCAGGTAATTTGTTAGTTAGCTAGCTAGCTGTTCATGCGTTAGTTAGTTAGTTAGTTAGTTAGTTAGTTAGTTAGTTTAAATTGAAGGCCAAAATGGGGAAAATCTGCTTTGTTTTTCCCTTGATCTATCTCTCTTTGTTTTCAGACATCTTTAGATTCTAGCTCTGGAGAAAGCACACATTTCTGTTGATACTCATTGAGGCCATGCTGTGTGTAAGACATGACACTATTCATTTACTCTCTGTAGAGAAACTGAGAGAAAGAAGTGAAGGGAAAGGAGGAGAATAACAAGTTCCCACAGAAGCGTTTCCCTCTTTAATTGCAACTCTGGGAGCCACGTGTGAGGATTTCTTCAGGGCTGGTGACAGGAACAATGTGCATATCGTCTTTAGAAGTACTGCAGCTCTCGATCTGCGGGGAGGGAAAAGCTCATTTTACTGCTGAATTAACGCTGTGTGTCTGACTGACTGTCTTTCTTCTTCTTCTTTCTCTCTTCTTTCACTTCAATTGTAATGACTGTGGTTCTGTGACAGGATTATAACAACACACAGTCATTAGACAAATTGCTCAGGGACTTATACATACACATGTATGTACAGGTATCTCCCTCTTCATCTACTGTATACATGCCTCTGTGACACACACACACACACACACACACACCTATAGCAACTATACTGTATTTGGATTTAAAGTTTCCTATAATATTTTGACATTTTAACTTGCACCTGAGGAATTGTTCATGCTTATACAAGATCATAGCTGACATATCATAATGCTTTTTAAACAAGTTTGGATATTTCTTAAAGGTCTCCAAAAAGTTTCTGTTAGTGTTACAGCTGAAATACGACCCAGATCATATATTCCGGTGTGTTTGATTTAATTCCACACATGCTAGGGTTTAAGTGCCTATAGTTTTAAATGAACAGTGCCCAATCTTCCCTAAGTGGAAGTGCATTTTTCTAGCCAATCGAAATGGGGGGAGCCGAAAGGACCGTATTCAGGATCTTTTCAAGAACATCACATTTTCAGGCTTTTCCTGAATGTGGAAAAAAGCTAAATAGCAGGGTATTTTTTTTTAAGACTAGCGTCTCCTCTCAATGTCTAAAATGACTAAAAATGAATAAATAAGACTAAAAGAAGGTTACGCCATATGTATGCTACTTATAATAGCATTATCATCGAAGATGGCGGCGCGGTGGTGTAGTGGTTAGCACTGTCGCCTTGCACCTCCAGGGTCCGGGTTCGATTCCCCGGCCAGGCTCGATTCCCGTCTCTGTGTGCATGGAGTTTGCATGTTCTCCCCGTGCTTGATGGGTTTCCTCCGGGTACTCCGGTTTCCTCCAACAGTCCAAAGATATGCAGGTTAGGCTAATTGGCGTTCCTAAATTGCCCGTAGTGTGTGATTGGGTGTGTGAGTGTGTGTATGTGTGTGTGCTCTGCGATGGATTGGCACCCTGTCCAGGGTGTACCCCGCCTAGTGCCCGAAGTCTCCTGGGATAGGCTCCAGGTCCCCCGCGACCCTGAACACAGGATTAAGCGGTATAGAAAATGAATGAATGAATCATCGAAGATAAAAAAATAATAAAGCCATCAATTCAGCTAATTTTGCTAACTTTGGCTAGCTCACCATGTAGCATGGCTAAAGAATCCTCTCAGAAATCCTCCCAGGGTAGCTCATGCTAACTAACAATGTGGTCTTAGCAGTTAATTAACTTTTACAAACATAGCATAAGAATCTTAGCATAAATGCTCTGATGCTAGCTAGCTACAGTGAAAATAATGCTAATGACCTATAGTCATGGAATAATAAGGATTCGCCCAGAAATCCACTCAGGCTAACTCACTTTAGCATTAAAATGTTAATGTTAGCATTAATATTTTTGATAATAATCCTGCCAGGTTGTACTTGATAACAACCTGAAATTATCAGTAAAGACAATGGTTTTGTTTGTTTGTTGTTATGTATTTTTTCCTAGTGCCTTTAAAATCCTCTCAGAAATTCTATTCTCATGCAAAATAATAAACAACTATATGCAGTATGTATATGGCAAGAATGTAATTTAAAGGCTTTCAGACGTCCTCTCAGGTTAGCAGGTGTTAGCATGCTGGCTTATGTTAGCAATTCAATACACGTTCACGAATAGGAGGATTTCTTGGTGTTCCTGTTAAGTTAGATGATGCTAACACGTAGAGCTTAGCATGTTCTAAGTAAATAAATCTGATTTAAGGATAGGTGACTAGTACTAGTTGTTTGATTAACTCGCGGTTAACCTGGTAAAGTCCTTATATGTAGCTTGACCCATGTAAACTGTATGATCAACATGGTGTTTGTGTACTGTATGTGGTTGGACACATCAGCACTAGTGTGTGTGTGTGTGTGCGTGTGCGTGTGTGTGTGTGTGTGTGTGTGTGTGTGTGTGTGTGTGTGTGAAAGATGAGTTCCCTTGGGCTGAGAGCTGATGCAGAGTGGCAGGTTACTGCTGCTAGGTGTCAACACCTTTCACACACTCGATGTTCTGGGGTAACTGGCCGTGAGAGAGGAGCTTCACACCTGCAGACGGATGTGCAGAAGCTCCTTCCACACCATGCAGCTTGCGCTGGAGATCAACACAGTAAAGCTCGAGGGCCTCATTCTGTAAAAGTTAACGAAATTATTTCAGACCTGAATATCTGGATGCTAGCCAATGTTGTGTGTTTTTTCCCCTCGCCCTGTTCCCAAATGAATGGCGCCTCTCCTCAGATAGGGCTTTATTGGTGCCAGCGCTGGCAGCTAATGGTCCAGATGATGCCCTGTTCTACGGGAACATAGATGTTGCAAATAAAATATGGGGCTAATATTGGCCCGGCACTGTTACGTGATTGAAACAACAGGCTGTGGCGAAATCATGATCATTTGTTTTGATGTAAAGAGAATAGAGAAGCAGAACTAAGCAGCTTCTGTGCCATTGCCTGGTTATAATAACATGTTTTAGATGAAATATTTATAAAATGAAATAAGGATGCGCTGTTACAGATGTTTCATTTCCAGATAATGATATCTTGTATCTAAATACAAACAGTGTTTAACTTACAACAACTGTAATAATAATCATTTATTTTTATTTATTATGATTACTAGTAGTATTGTTTTATACTATAAATACAACATTGCAATATTTGTTATTCATCACTATTCAGATTCATTATTATAGTTTATAATAAATAGAAAAATAAATACTTTGATCATATTAGTGGTGATGTTAATAATAATAATAATAATAATAATAATAACATAGTAAATATATAATCACTTATGTACAATGATTTTATATAAATTATATATTTTTCTTTGCAAAATACAATAATTAATTAACGTATTAATTTACGTATTTATTTATTAGTGGTGCTTGCGAAGCACTAGTATTATTATCTCACAGGCTTATTTTTTTCATGTTGCTAGCATGGCATGCTAGCATCTGATTAGCATGTTGCTAGCATTATGCTAAGTATATTAGCATGTTGCTAGCAACATTATTAGAATGTCGCTAACATGATGCTAAAGTGATTAGCATGTTGCTAGCATGAAAATGTACCTTCAGAAAATGTACCTCTCTAGTGTTATATTTATTATTAAGTTTTTTTTCTTCCGCACAAAAGTTTGGCGCGTAACTAGTACCGTACCGTTTGTCCTGAAACCCCTGAAAGAGTGGTTTATTAGGGAAAGAGGTGCTATGACGTTTCTAAGGGGTGGGGGTAATTTGCCCCCACAGAGCAATTAACTGCCCCAAAAATCCCATAGACGTAACATTTATACCAATTCTGATGGATTTCTGGCACAGAGCAAGAATTTTGTAAAAATATGTTCTATATGTTATATACTGTACCATTAAAAATATATGATAATAAATAAGATTAAAAAAAGATTATGATTTATCAATACTATGTATTGTAACAAGACCAAGTCCAAATTAAGTTTACAATGGTTTACAAAGATACACAGTGATTTTCTTATTTTTAAGTTTGTATATCAGTTCAAATCAGTTCAATTCGTTTTATTTGTATAGCGCTTACAACAGTTGTCATTGTGATAAAGCAGCTTTATTAAATTAAAAAATTATGAATATTTACATTTAGAACATGTACTGGAAAAAATTGAGACTATACTGTAACTATAAGATTGTCCCTGATGAGCAAGTCGAGGGTGACGGTGGCAAGAACAAACTCCTTGAGATAGCAACAGGAAGAAGAAACCTTGAGAGGAACCAGACTCAGCAGGGAACCCGTCCTCATTTGGGTGATATCAGATATTACGACCATAACTCAGTCCCTGAGTTCTTAGATCTTTGTGCTTTGAGGATTTAAACAAAGTCAAACTTGATGACAGACGTTCAAAGACTTTTGAATGAATTTAATAATTTTATATTAAAAATTGCTCTGTATATTGTTGGTTTTATTCAGAGTATTATTACTAATTATTAAAAGGAAGAAATTGTCCTTTGTTGGATTTTTTAATTTATGTTTTTAAAGATCACAAATTTTACAAATTGTGATATAATAGAGGTTTAATAGATACTCGAATAGAAACTTAATCATTTCCCAAACTTTGAGATGTCCATTAATAAGTTTAATAATATTAATATAATTTATTATTATTATTATTATTATTATTATTATTATTATTATTATTATTATTATTATATGATGAACATAAGATACATTTGCCTATATTTAGATATTGCCATATTCAGATGGAATTTTTAGGAATTGTGTGTGTTTGTGGATGTACAGTACATGTGTGTGTGTAGGGGTCCGTGGGTGTGTGTAAGAAGAGAAGGGCATACAGGAGGTGTAAGGTGTAAATGTGTATGTGTGCACTGGGGGAAATGTGTGTGTTTAATAAAGTGATGAGAGTTGGGGGAAAGGAAATTGCCGTTGGCTCAGAACAGAAGCGCATATCAGCTTGTTTACACATGTTCGCTCTCTCTCCTCTCCCCCCCCCCCCCCCCCCTCTCTTTTACATGCACACTAATACACACTCATATACATGTTGGTGCACAAATGCCCTATACAAGCATATGCAGGTGTGTTTATCATCTCACCCCCCCCCCCACCCCGTCCTAGAAACAGTGATTCTGTAGGAAGTTCCTGTTCCAGGGATTTCATAAGTCCCTTATTAATTAGACAAACACACTGGAGGTCACAAAAACATGGAACAAAAAAATCCCGCCGCCTGGAAAAACTCATTAACACGACTCACGTGTGTGTGTGTGTGTCTGTAAGTGTGTGCACAGGGGTATTAATACAGTACACATGTGTATGGAATGATTACTTTGTATGAGTAGCTGTGCATGTTGTCATCTTTAATAGTTTTGCCTTTTGATAATGATGCGGTAGCCCTCGCTACATTTCTACCTAAAAAGAGTGATGCAGCGGAGCTTTAGTGTTTTAATCTGTGTGGCTGTCTCGGCTCAAACGGATCAGCTTCCCAAGCTGGAGTTTGCATGCTAACACCATTGTGTAAGTCGTCTCGTAGATTGCTGACTAGCCGGGAGGGAGTATCAGCCATAACTTAAGCCGTAACTTAAGCGCGACATGAACGATAAGCAAGTTGAGACACTTCTTTGTCCTGATTGGTTGGATGTTGGTGGTCCACACTATATAATTCTGGTTTCGGAGACACACACACACTTTTCCATATCAGCTCTTTTCACTCTACTTGCCCTGTCTTGCTGCTCCTCCTGTTGTCGTCTTTGTGTTTTTGTCAATGGGGTGTGTGAATTATATCTGTGCCTGAGCTGGAATTGTGTAGTTAATTGTGGTTTATTGTGTGCAAGAAACAAATGAAATGACTAGTATTTTTGGCTGATCCTTGAGGTTGGACAAATTGCACGGTGTCTGAGACACACAGAGACACAGCGCATATCTCTCAGACTTCATCAGTTCACCGTTAATGAGTATTGATTAACTCAGGCTTAATGTTAGAGTGAGAGTGTGTGTGGGGAATGAGACGTGTGTTGACAGGAAAAGGATGAGTATATACATTTACAGAGGGGACACAAAAATGTATACACACTTAAACAGGAAAAATATACGCCTCACTTTTGACGGTCACATTATAGCATCAACAATGATGCGGCATCTTTAGAGAAAACATAATAATAGACATTGCTGCCATGATAATGCCTGCGTGGAGGAATTTGTGGAAGGAGTGTCCAGTGTCAGTGCTTTGTAACTGTAAAAGGGAAAAAAAATTAGATTACTGTGATATTAGGGGACCTGTGGAGATCTGTGGAGGTGTTGTTATAAGAAAATAATCAACATTAAAGTGATAATGTCCTAAAAATGTCCTATCAGGACATGTCACACCAACTGGTTGATAATTTTCCGGTAACAATACTCCCAAACCAAGTTCTGAAGTAGTGTTGCTTTATATTTGTCCATCCATCCATCCTTCCATCCATCCATCCATCCATCCAATCATCCATCCATCCATCCATTCATCCATCCATCCATCCAATATCTATTTTAGGGGAGAACGCTGGGATACACCCTGGATGGGGAAACAACCAATCATAAGTTCCAAGTAATTTGGAAATGCCAATTGCATATCTTTGGACTATAGAAGAAAACCAAAGAACCCAGAGGAAACCCACCAAGTACAGGGAAGACCATGCAAAGTCCACACAAACACATACACACACACACACACACACTGGGTGAGAGATGAGGTGAGATTCACACCTACAGTACTAGAAAAATAAACCAGTTTTGCTATACATTTGCTATACTGCTGCTATGACAAAATAAATATGTTTAACAAAATACAGTCCGGGGCCCAAAGCCAAACCTCCGTCTAGTTTCCCCGCCCCTTTCTGCATCCCTCCTGGCCAATCAAAGCAAAGGCGAAAGTTTGACCGTTTCTATTTCTCTTCGAAGTGTTTTTTCCGACCTCACGAAGACTTTGGAAAGCTGTTCCGAAACATAAATCCGACTTTAGCCTTCCATGGATGCAGAACAGCACCACAAGCCGAGCCAAAAAACAATGGCCTCGTTCTCCAGCCAAACCACACAGCAGCCTGGGAAAGGAATGTCACTGTGCAACTCTATCACAGAGCGGCCTAACAGAGACGCTCGCGTTCAATGTCCTCGCTTTGTGCGCTGGCTGGAACACTGCACACTTTTGTTCCAGGCAAAGAATAATGTGCTCATACACAGAAACCTAGGTATACACACACACACACACACACACACACAAAACCCTACCTAACCATGAGGTGAATGTCTCTCCTCGCCTTCTATTTCCTCCCTCCTGGTCCTCGCACTTCAGAGCCTGCCATCTCTCCATCCACCATATGTCCAACAGTGTGTGTCCTCGATTTTTCACAGGTGTGGGAGTTCATAGGTGGACCTACTCTCTGGCTGTATCACACTCAATTTTTACACTATACTGTGTGTGACCAGATCTGTGTCGCATATTCATGCACCGTGTAAGCTAACCACTGGCATAGGCTTGCATTCTTCCCCAGAGTAAAAAACAAACAAGCAAACAATAAAAAAACCTCTAAAAAGGGCAGTTAGAAGGTGTTGTACGCAGGAAAACTTCTCATCTTTTGGGTTAGGAATTACAAGATATGGTGGTGTTTTCCTACCAATTGGGACATTTATTAACTTTTTCTTTCATCAGAGAATCTTTTTTTTTTTGTCCGATTTTGTCCCTAATTTTAGTCGTGGCCAATTCCTCCCCGTCACTAGGGGGCTCCCACATTAAGCTACTACTACCACTCAGTCGGGAGGACCGAAGACTATCACGTGTTTCCTCCAAACCACGTGGCGCCAGCCGACCGCATCTTTTCGAACTGCACGCTCACGCACCCATTGGGGGAGGCGTAACACACTCGGAGGACAGCGCTATCCGCTCCTTCCGCTTGCGTGAGCCCTGATTGGCTGTAGAGCCGTGATTAATGTGGGAGCACTATGTACCTCTCATCCCTCCCCTCTCGGCCAATCAGCTCTCTCTAGACCTCCGGCTGCGAGAGGTTACAAAATGACTCCGGAATCTGGCTTTGACAAAACCAACTTTTCAAATGTCATAGCAATCACACTCCGGGCCCTTTGGAATATCATGCATACCCAAAGTGGAGGACTTCTTTTTAACTTTGCAAGTAGTAATTCCAGTTTAAGAGCGCATTTTGTTTGTTTTTTTATAATTGGAAGTCAAAAAAGCCTAGTTACAGTATGACAACCACAGAAACCAATGGTAGCACAGGAGACCCACTGTAAGTGCCATTAGTGTGAATAAACTATGTAAAGTATATATTAAAGTAAAACATACATATATATATATAAAATGCATATTAAACAGAACTTATAATAGTAACTATAGTGACACTAATAGGAAAGGGTGAATGCAAGTCTGGCCCAACTGACAGTGTTGGCGTATGCTTCAGCTTGGTTAGATATAATCAATCTTTCCTGTTGAAGAGGCCAAAATAAAATGTTTGTCTCACTTCTGCTGGTATTTGTGTCAGATAAATTGCCTGCATTGGAGAATTCGAGCATTGCCCTTCTGCCCCATCCACCTGCAACGCCGCTAACGAGAGAGACAGATAGGGAAGTAAAATATAAAGCGAGAGAGCGAGAAAGAGAGAGAGAGAGAGAGAGGAGGAGGAGGAGGAGGAGATTTGGCCTCGCAGAAAGAAATAGCCTACATAAAAACAGGACTGATGAATATATGCTGCTGGAAAGGACACCAGCGCCAAGAACAGAAGAAGGATTGTGAAAATGCACGTTTTGGCAAATGTGAATAAAAATCATTTGCACAGGCAGGTCATTTGTAATGATAATGATGGTTGTGTTGTGGAAATCTAGCAAAGCTAAAGCAAATTAGATATTTGTGTATGTGTGTGCGCCTATTTGTTGAATCATCCCGACTGACACACAGTGCATTCATTTTCCGTATTGGTATACAGCAGATATCAGAAGAGAGCCAATGCCTGAAAGTCGCAAGCCTGACTGATTGCAGCTGTTGTGCCATTGGCCATGCTGAACGTGCTGAGCGAGATTGCTTTCTCTGAAAATAACCGCTGCAGAAAAAGAAAAAGAAAGAAAAAAAAGAGTACCAAATCCCTCCAGAGCCGGAGTCCGGCCATAGGCCATAGTGTCTCCTTCAAAACAGAATCCATTGAGTGAGGACTTTCAATCTAACAGCAGTGAAAAAGTGGAGAGAGAGACAGAGAGAGAGAGAGAGTGGGATGGTGAGTGATAGAGGCCGCAGGTGATGGGGTGCAGCAGATGGATAGCGTATGAGGCCGGGCATGCGAGATTGAAATAGTGGCAGATAGGCTGGTGTGGGGGATTGGAATGGAAGAAAGCAAGCCGAGCTAAAGATTGAGATGGAGAAGGTGGCAAGCAGATGGGGAGGGAGCTGGAAATAGAGAGGAAAAGACGATGGATGGATGGAGTAACTGATCAGCGGAAGGCACCCATACTGCATGCTTACACTATGCTCCTGCGCAGTAGTTTTAAATTGAGCAAATGACTGGTAATGAGATCTCATTCAGTGTGAGCCATATCTTCATATCCCTTGGTCTTTTCAAGGATCACGATCAAAGAAGGTCTAACGGATGCCCATGAGTCTCCCTTGTTTAAGCAGTATGATGTACATTTACATTTAGGCATTTGGCAGACTTACATTTTTATCTCATTATACATCTGAGCAGTTGAGGGTTAAGGGCCTTGCTCAAGGGCCCATCAGTGGCAACTTGGTGGTTGTGGAGTTTGAACCTGGGATCTTCCGAACTGTAGTCCAATGCCTTAACCACTGAGCTACCCCTGGCCCATGTAACACACTCTTGCTATGTGGTTTGGGACACAGTCCAATGATTAAAGTAGTGTAGAATAATACAGAGGAGTTATATGAAAATGTAATTAGGAGCAAAATAAAAAGTGGTGAAAATACCTAAACCGGTGTCTAAACTAGAATTGATTATAATTTGTATTGTAAAGTTTTCTGCACGCACTCTATATGTGAACATTTTAGATCATTCCCAAATCAATAAACTGAACTGAATGTAATAAAGCAGGTGAAACATCTTGTTTGGGATGTTTTTTTTAAACTCTGGAAACAACTTCCAAATTCCTCCGACAGTCTCCAGGGGTGTGACATGATGGCCATATGGACCTGTTAGACTTTCTAAAGTGCTCTCTCTCCTCCAGTTTTTTTAAACAGCTTGAGTGGTGTGATCTCGGCTTTGCTCTCTGAGGGGCTACAGGCTAAGAGATGTGACAGAACTTCTCTCAACCTGCTAATGTCTTGCCCTCTCCTTGTCACTATGGCCTGTCTGTGAATATATACAGTGATACAAGCGAACTTATATGACCTGGTATTAAGTTTAGAGTGATGTCACAGAAATTGTGTAATTATGTGACTAATACTGTAAGCGTGGGCAAAAATGTTATGGACAAATGAATGAAGGGGGATAGAAATGTAAATATGTACATATGAACCTATATATTACTTTTTGTAATTAACATTAACACACTAAAATTGATTATTATATAATGAGTAAACCGATGACAGAATCATGGGTAGCTAAGGCTCGCCTAAGCCTGCGGGGACCAAAGGTCTAGTCCGATCACACAGCAAAGCCAATACAACACGAATTGGTGAAAAACGTCAATGCTGGCTATGAAAGAAAGCCACCAGAACACCCAGTGTACGATAAAGACCCTAAAGCTGCTGTCCCAGGCTTCCAAACTCCCCAGATACCAATCCGATAGCACATCCATGGGATGCACAGGATAAACAAGTCTAATCCATGGAGACCCCACCCCGTAACCCATAGCAACCAAAGGATCTGCTGGTTCCAAACACCCCAACACACCCACAGAGACCTTGTGGAGTTATTCCTTGAGGGTCCAGTCCTGCCATGGGGGCACAAGGTGCACCTACACAATGCTGGGCATAATATTTTGGGGTTTAACGTTTTGGCTGATTGGTGTAGACTTATACTGTAGGTTCGAGGCTTTGCGTTCTTTTCTTTTAAATACATGTCAAACTACTCATCACTGTCAATTAAACATAAACATCATGTAACCTATATATACTGAAGAAAATTGAACCAAGCAGAGTAATTTGTGGATAAGTTCCTCCATTTCTTTTGTTAAATAGTAGTGTCCTGTCCTCCAAGTCAGCATGAGAGACGTTTGGGTTTCATGTACACTGTCAGAGCCTGCTTAATTAAAATCCAGCTGAGCTCCAGTTGGACTAATTGTGGAGATGAAACCAGAGGAAAGAATGGATCAGGAAATCTGATTAGGTTACTCCACCATGGGGTTCTCTCTGCGAGAATGCTACCCAGCTTTACACACACATCCACACATGCATGTATGCACAGTCAGGATCAGAGTGTTTCAACAACTCCAATCTCCAACCCAGCAACCAAAACAAAGCCTCCCGCTCTCGTCAACATGGCTGCTTACTGGGTGCTACATGCTCGCTAGAGAACAGACTCATTTTCCCTTTTTGCTCATTAGCAGCCCAAATAGCACATGGTATTTGCAGGCAGAGTTGCTTATGCAAATTGCTTTTACTCCTCACATGTAATGGATAATTTTTCTTCCATCAAAAGAATAAAAAAAATCTAAAAGTGGTCTGTCTTTGTGTTTCAGTGTTTCACTGAAAGGAGGAGATCAATACGCTTCCAGCAATGAGATCAAACTCAATACGTTGCAGCTAGAACCTGGACAATGACTCCAAAATCTTAGATTGTTCAATGACATTAATTTTGAATGCTTAATGGATAATGCTTTGCAGTAAGCTATGGCGCACACAGCAGCTTTTTAAGGATTGGAGCATCCCTAATGCTGTAGATTAGTGTCAGCTCATGTGAGACTGGTGGAAAAAGACTAGCTGCAGTGGCCTCCAGCTACATATCGATGCTCGCAGAGTGAAATGAAAAAGCAGCATTTATCGCACTATCGACTGACACTGAGATACTTCCCAGCCTTCAATTACTTCCGTTGACCTGCATATTCTTTCCTGGAAATCTGCAAATATTGTTTAGTACTAGTTGTACGTTTAAATGACAGATGCATACGTATTAACGTTGTTATAAACTTACTGTAGCTCGCACGATTTCATTTGGCAGACGCTCTAATCCAGTACAGCAAGTGCTTTGAAGTTTACAGTACATCAATTACACACTAAACGTACTATACTATTAAACAACCAACCATCTGATGTTAGCTTGATAGCCATCACACATCATCTAGCTAATTAGCTTCCTAGCTAAAACACAGAGATAAATAAGTAAATAAAACAAAGAAAAATAGGTAACACTGATGAATAAGATGCACAACATGGAAATAACACTGATCAGCCATAACATTATGTAATCGTGAGGACTGTAGGTACACCCTTTACCACCAAAACAGTGATGCACTGTGTGCTCCGACACCTACAGTATGTATTGCTCAGCAGCATTAACCTTTTCTCAATTTGAGCTACAGTAGCGCTTCTATAGGATCGGACTATAGAACTATCGGACTATCCTATAGCCTCCATGTGCACCAGTGAGCCTTGGCCGCCCATGACCACGTTGCCAGTTCACCGGTTTTCCTTTCTTGGATCAATTTTGGTACCTGACCAGAGCTGCAGTTTTGGAGTTGCTCTGACTCAGTTGTCTAGCCATCACAATTTGGCCCATTCTCACAGCAGGCACCTAGAAGTGGGTGGGATATACAGTATTAGGTAGCCAGTGATGCATTTTTCCTGAAGTTGTTGTGTTGGAAGCTGAAAAAATGGGCGAGCTTAAGGATCTGAGTGACTCCAGGCTCACTGATGCACATGGGAGGCGAAGGCTGGGCCAGATAGTTCGGTCCAATAGAAGCGCTCCTGTAGATCAAATTGAGGAAAAGGTCCAATACAAAGATGTCAGAAAAGATCGAATTGATAAAAAGGCTAATGCTGGTAGTGATCGAAACGTTTCAGGACACGCAGTGCATCACTGTTATGGTGGCAGGGGGGAGGGGGGGGGGGTACCTTGTGAAGAGTGAAAACAAGTCTAGGGGGAGGAATACAGTACCAAAGCCACCGTTAGCGAGCTAACAGACTGGGGTATACTGTTAGCTAAAACACAAAGCTTCAGCGACAGTATAGCAGAATAGCGAGTCAGGGTTTCAGTTTAAAGTACAACAGAAGTTAAACATTCTCGCCAACTTTTAAGTAAACAGCTTAAAAATGGTATAACAGCAGCTATGAATTTACTAATCTATCCAATGTCGCTAAATGCGCCTTAGCCTTAACCGCGTTACTAAAGAATGCTAAGAGGCAGTTTGTCTAAATGCTAACACAAGTGCAAAAAATGGAAGCCTGCAAGGGCGCATTAGCATAATGCTAACTGGCACTTAGTGTTGGCATTTTCATGGAAAAAAATCCCATCATCAGCTGCTGACGTGCGCAACTCAATAATTATCAAATCTAAAATTGTCTATGTTGCTGCAGACGTAGATATATTCTCTCTCCTCAATCTTATGAACCGAAGCGTGTAAGCGTGTGTTCGTCCTCCACAGGGAGCTGTTGTACGAGAGGGAAAAAGGAATCGCGTGTGCTGTCTGTCTATTTATTGCAACTGCAGTGCTGTCAGCTTGTTTCAGCTGGACCTATATTTCCAGATACGCAGCACAAATCAAACGTGCATTCGCTGGGAAAAAAAGTCAAAAAGGCGCTGTTTGCACTTTGCTTGACAGGCTTACACTAATCATACAGGAGCGGGACAGAGACTCTAGGAGGAACTTTAGCTTGTCTGGGAAGTTTCTAGAAAAGAAAAAATAAAAACTGCATTGTCTTTCAGCTCTCGGGCTTAAAGTAATACCTTGAGTCGATAACATGAGAAACGAGAGCTTTAGGAAGTTCTAGTGAAGCTGTCTTTTGGCAAGAAGTGAATCGGCGATAGAGCTAAACCTACTTCAGTGTGTTAATAGCATTGTCACTACACAAAAGACATGACGATAACACGAGGTTGGCTCCTTAATCACTATGCAGTGCACTACAAAGAACATAACCCAATGGATAATGACTATTTATAGTGCTGTCGGTCAAATAGAGGTCGGTTTGGCTTGTGAAGCACCAGTGGGTAGTGATGAGTTGACGAAGTGTAATCATGTTCATTTAAAGGTCAAATCAAGGTCATGTGAATGGTTTTTTAAATGCCACTTCAAATCATATCATTTGAGCCCATATATCATTTTACCGTAGGGAAATCTTACCTTAGAAGCGGAGATAAAAAATAAATAAATAATAAAAAAAAAGATTTAAAATTAAAACCATTGTAAATTAACTTTAAATAAATGTTAATATAAAAATGTAAATTTTACATAAACTATTTATTTTACTTTTAAGTCCAAATAATTTAAAGGCAATTTTTAATGATTTAATGCTTTTTTGACTTTTTTACTTTTAAGTCCAAATTATTTAAAGGCAATTTTTTAATGATTTAATGTTTTTTTTACTTTTTTACTTTTAAGTCCAAATTATTTAAAGGCAATTTTTTAATGATTTAATGTTTTTTTTTTTTACTTTTAAGTCCAAATTATTTAAAGGCAATTTTTTAATGATTTAATGTTTTTTTTTTTTACTTTTTTACTTTTAAGTCCAAATTATTTAAAGGTAATTTTTTAATGGTTTAATGTTTTTTTTTTTTTACTTTTTTAAAGGTTCTTATCTTAGCTTCTGAGGTAAAATTTCCCCTAGATGAAATAATAAATAAATAAATAAAAATAATTTAAAGGTACAGTTTTTTTTAAAAGCAACATAACATTTGATCCATATTTTGACAATTTAACAATGAAAAAAATTGTTAACCTAATAGTTTAAGGTTAATATGGAATTAAAATAATAGAATAATAGAATAGAAAAAACATACAATTTTACCATTTTAAAACTAAGATATCGACAGTAATAGTCACAAAACACTATAATAATATTAATAATAATAATAATAATAATAATAATAATTTGTAGAATTTAAAGCTAGTGTTGGTCAACCTAGGGTTGTCATCACGTGATTTAAAAGTTAGGTTAATTTTTGTAATTATTTTATTTATTTATTTACAGGATGAAACACCTGTCTCTTCATTCCGCAGCTTCAAAACACCTGCTACTCCTCGCTCTTGTCTTTATCTCTCATTAGTTTTCTTCCCCTTCCACCCTTCAGTCTCTCTGGCTACGCTGTTTTAGCTGACTGCAGGCTTTAGTTAAGGCTTTCTTGTGCCTGACGATGGAAAAATGAGGTGTTCTCCTGAGATTGGTGCTTACACAGATAATCCAAAATCAATGACCACGGCAGGCTGGTGAATACGAAAGCGCACACTTGAAAGGCCGCCTGTCGCCAGTGGAAAGTTCCAGGAAATGCAGCATCATGGATTTCTTTCGAGTGGGGATTACAATGCTGCGATTTTCTTTTGAACCGGCTCAGTTTGTGGTCGGAGGCCTCGCCTAAGTGCTGTTGGGAAATTTAATTGGCAGCGGCATGAGGGCTGTAACCTCTGGCGGTAAACTGGGGTCAGGCCTTGGAATATTTTTAAGGTTACGCAGCAGAAAAGCTGCAGCGATAAAAGTGAAATATGTCGGTCTTGCTTGTTCAGAATTCTCTGCAACGTCCGTATTTGAAGTAGTGGTGATGATGCATTTACATCGTGAAAAAATCCCAAACTAATCCTTTAAACACCATTCACACCTCCTTCTGTGCTCTTATAATAAAATCCTGTTCATCATTGACCACATGGTCTCCTTCCTGAGCTACACGTCTAAAATGCTTGTTTTGCCGCTGACCTATTTTGAGCCGCTCGCCATTAGACCAGGGATCAGGTGGAGGCTGTTCTGTGCCAGAGGAAGTGGCAGTTTCCATGGCGGCTAAGCAGTGTCTTCCCAGCAAGAGGAAACTGTGAAGTCCTCGTGGTTATCGCACCGGAATGGCTTCCCTCACCACCTCGATTTCTGCCTGCTGTCAGCTGAGTCAGGCGCCAGCTCAGCTCACACATGCTGTTATAATGCTAAAACACAAGTGGACTAGGCTAAGCTCATAAACACTAGTACGGAAATCCTTTCTTCTGAATGAGTTTTGCCTTCGTTGATTAATTGGTATTTATGTAACTACAAATATGATACATTTTGACTATGTTGTATAGTTTTTAAGTCACTCCCTCACTCACTCATCATCTATACCGCTTTATCCTGTATACAGGGTCGAAGGGGGCCTGGAGCCTATCCCAGGAGACTTAGGGCACATGGTGAGGTACACCCTGGACCGGGTGCCAATCCAAATATAACTCTTGGGAAATTTGGGGAATAAAAGGAATAACGAAACCGCACAATTTGTTATAGCACAAGTAGTATTAGAGTAGTACTGATAATCCTGGTTTGAGCTAAACACCATACTGTACCATCCCATCCATGATTATTTCCCCCAAGTGTTTTAAGGCCTATTTAATGAAAAAAGTGCTTTCAAAGCACATGAGTTTTTTTTTAACTTGTGTGCACTGCATTTTTCCTCGGACATATTTCCCCTGCTATTAGGACGGCTTTCAGATAAAACAGAAACCCGGCGAATAAGTACATACGACAGGCGAGTACAAGCTCTACAGACATGCATGTCACAACATATCAGTGCACCTGTTTATCCTCTAGTCTCGACCATCTTAATCTCTCCTGCAAATGGAGCGATTGCTAACGACTTTCAAGAACAAGTAAGTGAGAAAGGACCGTATTTAATATTCAAGGACAATATCACAGTATCAATAAGCAGAAACTATTTAGAGATACAGTTCAGTACAAATATTTTGACATGCAACAGATGGTTCATTTATTTTCCCTTTATTTATCTATTTATTTATTTTTTACGGATCTCCTTCTGCCATTCTATTCAGCGAGCCTCACCAAAAATGTGCCATTTTAACATCGGCGTGACATCTCTACGGAGATGATTAAGATTGTCTCAGAATCGCGGTTCTGCTTGGGATTTAATTCCAGTCAGAATGTGATCGTGGAGATTAGCGATGTAATCCAATCAGGATTTAGATGCTATAATCCACTTTATTGATATTGAAATGAAATGAAGTTTAAAAAAAAAAAAGATGGTTGTTGTTTAACAGCTAAATAACTCTGTATGCACATTATATGTGATTGGCATGCAGGTACGTGCAGGAACTGGACTGAAAGTGAAAGACAAAAAAGTCCTTCAGAAATCCTGGACAACGCGGTTCCTACAATAGACTACAATAAAAATACAGAATATAAAGAAATGGGGACTTTTGCGCAGTACCGAGTGTATATACAGTATAGGTCACACCAATTTCGATCGGTCACACCACCCCATTGTTGATTGTTTTCCTATAAACGTCCACCCCATTTTCATCCTTATTGAGCAGTGTATCCGTGTCATGTGATTATTATAAATATTTTTTGAAAGTGCAGCTTAGACAGGGTGTCACGTCACGTTATGAACAAACACGACCAAAAAGAAGTGACAGCAGCTTTCATGGATAAAGATTAAAGTATAAGTTCAGAAGCTAATCTTAGTGTCAAACTGTCCTTATCAATGATTTAATAGTATTGCTTGGCATTCCGTCTAAATATTAAGTTGTTTAAAACATCTGGAATTCCTTCGCGCTAAAGAGATGGTTTAGTGTGAAGGAATTAGAGGTTATAATGTACAAAGTAAAAAGTTAGAAAAATGCTTTTCTATTCTACAGTTTATATTTATGGCATTTGGCAGACACGTTGTACACTATATACAGTATATCAAACCCCTGGGGATACACAGACCCCTAAAAAGCGCCTCTTGACCATTTTTTAAAAATCATTTCTCGACGTTCATGTTGGTCTCCAGTGTGTGTGTATACGCATTTTTTCCTTTTTAGATTTTTCACCTGGTATTGCATCATAGCCAGCAAGAAGAAAAAAACACATGATTGGGCATTACGAATTTGCATAGTAGCCCCTCCTCTGGCTCGTCACCTGGGTTGTGTTATTAGAGAAGACCTGCATTCTGATTGGCTAGAAAAATGCACTTTCATCCACAAATGGCCATTAAAGGGCAGTAGCATGTAATTCGCATGTAAAAATGCATGAAACCAAAAGAATGTCAGGGATACCAGAATGCACAATGGACACATTTTAAGATTTATATTGACTTGTTAGAAATAAGTATAATATGATACCTTTAGGTGTAGTGGTTAGCACTGTCGCTTTGCACCTCCAGGGTCCGGGTTCGATTCCCCGGCCAGGCTCGATTCCCGTCTCTGTGTGCATGGAGTTTGCATGTTCTCCCCGTGCTTGGTGGGTTTCCTCCGGGTACTCCGGTTTCCTCCCACAGTCCAAAGATATGCAGGTTAGGCTAATTGGTGTTCCCAAATTGCCCGTAGTGTGTGAATGAGTGTGTGTATGTGTGTGTGCCCTGCGATGGATTGGCACCCTGTCCAGGGTGTACCCCGCCTTGTGCCCTAAGCCTTCTGGGATAGGCTCCAGGTCCCCGCGACCCTGAATAGAGGATAAAGCGGTATAGAAGATGAATGAATGATACCTTTAAAGAGTAAAAAAAAATAAAACCCCCTGTCTTTGTACACTAATGTGCATGTTTCCTGCTCAGTGTCTCCATAAAGCATGCATTACAAATGGTCCTTTCTGTCCTTATTTTATGCATTATCCAACCAACAGGTGGCCGACGACCAGCCATAACGCCAATCAGCCATAACGCCAATCAGCCATAACGCCTTATTGAATAACAGCTCAATTAAAACATAAACACGCAGCATTGTCTGATCCTGGATGAGAAACCTTTTTATTTCTTTTCTCTTACTGTACTTGTTCCCATTTCGTCTCCTTTTTTATCTGGCATCTATCGTCTCTTAGCCATAACCATGTTATGCACGTCTTGCTCAGCAGAAGCAAAGAAAAGGATAGAGGTTAAACCTTTTGGAAGGAAAAAAAATAGACAAAAAGAATTAAAAAAGCAATAGTTTTAGAGATGATCGGCTGCCAATTAGGTTGTACCGAGACATGAGATCAGGTCATGCATTTGTTTTTGTTTTTCTGAAATAGACACAAAGGAAGCACTGTTTCTGTTAAGCTAGGTTATAAGAAGGTGAGCTAAAAAAACACACACATACATACAAATGGAAAAATGTTCACTTCCTCCATTGCTCATAAATAGGCAACTCATGTCTGTACAGGATTTTTATTTTTTGGTTTCGCTGTGTCATTATATATACTGTATAATTGTTGTGCAGAAGTTTGCACCCCCTCTTCTGCTTGACAATTTGTGGGTTTTGATTACCGCCTTCATGTGAGGACCCAACCATAACGTTGCTCATATGGGAACTGTCGGGTATTGCGCTTCTTCCTGTTAGAAGACATCGTTTCAAGTTCGATAGTCAACATATATACAGTACTAATAAACCTTGAGGAGAAAATACAAGGAACGCAAATGAACAGTGATCATTAACAGCGCAAGAACCATGCATCGCTATTCATACTGTACTGTATGTACAGTATTGGTAATTTATTCACTAAAGGTGTCTCGTGATTTCAACTAACCAACACATGTTTACTTTAAGTCTTATTTAAGGATTAAAAAGTTTGAACACTTTGCATTTTACAGCTTTACACATCAGCATTATGTTTATGCGTTATGCAGCTATAATAAGATTAAAAATGACACAGTGATGAGAAGGTGATGAAAGGAAATAAATACAGTAAACAGATGGAGAAGAGACATTTGGCAGCGAATGTCAGAGACAAGTGGAATGAAGATGACATGTTTCCATCACACTTTAAGTAACATGTAATCATCGATATGCTGATGTGTCAGACCTTTTTTAAAAAGTCCGGCGTACAGCTTTAACTTTACGGGGGTTTCAGTTTGAGGGTTTTTTTTAAAAACAGATCATTGATTTTATTTTGGCAGCGCGGTGGTGTAGTGGTTAGCACTGTCGCCTTGCACCTCCAGGGTCTGGGTTCGATTCCCCGGCCAGGCTCGATTCCCGTCTCTGTGTGCATGGAGTTTGCATGTTCTCCCCGTGCTTGGTGGGTTTCCTCCGGGTACTCCGGTTTCCTCCCACAGTCCAAAGATATGCAGGTTAGACTAATTGGCGTTCCCAAAAAATTGCCCGTAGTGTGTGATTGGGTGTGTGAGTGTGTGTATGTGTGTGTGCCCTGCGATGGATTGGCACCCTGTCCAGGGTGTACCCCGCCTAGTGCCCGAAGTCTCCTGGGATAGGCTCCAGGTCCCCCGCGACCCTGAACACAGGATTAAGCGGTATAGAAAATGAATGAATGAATGATTTTATTTTATATTGCATTACAAGTAGATTTTGTATTTTTGAACATCACAACCCCCAAGTGTTTTGCTTCTTACTTTTATAGTCCCTTTACTAAAAGAAAAAACAAACCCTCCCTAGCAATAAATGTCTTGTCGGTTGCGTCATTTTGAAATAAAGGCTTGCTTTTGGCTGAGTTTTCTTTTGGAAGCGAAACAAGACCGATGATCAGAGTGTGTGTTAGTCACTCAGGACTGTTTTCTAGAAGACTGGCTGTTGTGTCGCTCTATAAAAAGTCTTGTCTTCAGTTAGGGAAAGGAATCGCGGGGTCAGGGTGCAGGGCCTCCTGAGGTCCCTCCGAGCCAGTTGTGGGTCGTTCCAGACTGCGACCCCCCGGCCAGACACGACATTGTCACTGGAGAGTCCTTGGCTGCAGGGTCACTCCAGTTTCCCCCTACTAAGCTTTCGGAGATATTAGCATAAGCATTGCTGTCAGTGTCTGTTTGTTCCTTTGCCTGGCAGGTGGTTCAGAATTAAAACCAGATGCTCGAATGTCAGAAAATCTGAGAACGGCATCGTCACGGCAGGCTGCGTGAAGGCAATGTGACTTTATTATTTTATTTTTTTGTGCTGAATTAACACATGCTAGTACATAACACCCGGTATTGCTTTCTAACAAGCTGCCCGATCACCTTGAAGTTTCTTCATTTCCAGATTCAGTAACAGCATCTCTGTCTGTCTCTCGCTGTCTTTCTCGATCAGATCCGGGTGGACGGACCGTCCCACGGTGCGTTTCAGTATGAGACGGTGCAGGTGGTGGAGAACGGGCCGATCCTGCGTGACATGGCTTTCTCGGCTGATCAGCAATTCCTGTACGTGATGTCAGAGACCCAGGTAAGTCATTTATCTTTCTGATTTTTTTATTTATTTATTTATATCTTCTTCTTCTTTTTTTTTAACTGCGCTTCTGTCTAAAGACATCCTCTCGGTAACGTACCGCACACTGTTTCGGGTCCTGTGCAGACGAGAGAGAGTTGTGTGAAAGCAGCAGGATAAAATTATCCCAGAGCGGAGCGTTCTGAATGTACCAATCACTGACTCACACACAACACACACTCACACACACACACACACAGACTCACAAATAAGTACTGCCAGAAATTTCAGAACAAGAGGTGGGATCATTTGCAGTAATTAGACTTCCATGGCGGAGGAGGGGATGCTGCAGAGAGAGAGAGAGAAAGTTTCAGTGTGTGTGTGTGTGTGTGTGTGTGTGTGTGTTTTAATGTAAATTATGACGAGCAAGAGAGAGGATGGAGTGGGTGCATTAGACTTTACAAACTTTCCCTTTTGCACAAACACACACACACACACACACGCACACACACACTGTGCACACACGCGGACAAATACACACATGCAATTTGCTCACTAAAAATGCTTCAAATGGAACAGTCTGTGTGTAATGCACGTAATGGATGGAGTAGATCGGCCACTGCGGTGATTTCTCCAGCACCACTAAAGCCTGTAAGCCATTACGAGCCATAGTACGCTATATTCACACAACAGAATAAAAAGCACTTACTCACAAAAGACACACTTATGCCTGTCACTATGGATGGCCCTTAGTACCACTTGGAGAGAAACAAGAAAACACTACATAAGGCCGGAGTAACCAGACTGGTTTTCAGGTTGGCCTGTCTGAGAGAACACTGCTAGCGCATTAATGCACATGTAATGGTATGTAACAGCTCTCTCATACAGTATAATATAACACACCATCCGTAATGCTTTATAACGCGTCATATACAATATAGGTGCATGTGACTTAATAATGTCAGATGCCACAGCACATTATAATAATAGATGATTATTAAAATTCATTAATTTTACCCCACAACAATAGTAATAATAACAATAATAAAAATTTATTATTATTATAATGCATTATAACTATAACTGCTTTTAAAACATGTTATAGAAGTATCATGTATGCTGTATAATACTTATAATACAATGTAAATATTTATAATTACAGTGGTGTGAAAAACTATTTGCCCCCCCCTCCTGATTTCTTATTCTTTTGCATGTTTGTCACACAAAATGTTTCTGATCATCGAACACATTTAACTATTAGTCAGAGATAACATAAGTAAACACAAAATGCAGTTTTTAAATGATGGGTTTTATTATTTAGGGAGACATAAAATCCAAACCTACATGGCCCTGTGTGAAAAAGTAATTGCCCCCTGAACCTAATAACTGGTTGGGCCACCCTTAGCAGCAATAACTGCAATCAAGCGTTTGCGATAACTTGCAACGAGTCTTTTACAGCGCTCTGGAGGAATTTTGGCCCACTCATCTTTGCAGAATTGTTGTACTTCAGCTTTATTTGAGGGTTTTCTAGCATGAACCGCATTTTTAAGGTCATGCCACAACATCTCAATAGGATTCAGGTCAGGACTTTGACTAGGCCACTCCAAAGTCTTCATTTTGTTTTTCTTCAGCCATTCAGAGGTGGATTTGCTGGTGTGTTTTGGGTCATTGTCCTGCTGCAGCACCCAAGATCGCTTCAGCTTGAGTTGACGAACAGATGGCCGGACATTCTCCTTCAGGATTTTTTGGTAGACAGTAGAATTCATGGTTCCATCTATCACAGCAAGCCTTCCAGGTCCTGAAGCAGCAAAACAACCCCAGACCATCACACTACCACCACCATATTTTACTGTTGGTATGATGTTCTTTTACTGAAATGCTGTGTTACTTTTACGCCAGATGTAACGGGACACACACCTTCCAAAAAGTTCAACTTTTGTCTCGTCGGTCCACAAGGTATTTTCCCAAAAGTCTTGGCAATCATTGAGATGTTTTTTAGCAAAATTGAGACGAGCCTTAATGTTCTTTTTGCTTAAAAGTGGTTTGCCCAGTCTCTTTCATGAACACTGACCTTAATTGAGGCAAGTGAGGTCTGCAGTTCTTTAGATGTTGTCCTGGGGTCTTTTGTGGCCTCTCGGATGAGTTGTCTCTGCGCTCTTGGGGTAATTTTGGTCGGCCGGCCACTCCTGGGAAGGTTCACCACTGTTCCATGTTTTTGCCATTTGTGGATAATGGCTCTCACTGTGGTTCGCTGGAGTCCCAAAGCTTTAGAAATGGCTTTATAACCTTTACCAGACTGATAGATCTCAATTACTTTTGTTCTCATTTGTTCTTGAATTTCTTTGGATCTTGGCATGATGTCTAGCTTTTGAGGTGCTTTTGGTCTACTTCTCTGTGTCAGGTAGCTCCTATTTAAGTGATTTCTTGATTTAAACAGGTGTGGCAGTAATCAGGCCTGGGGGTGACTACAGAAATTGAACTCAGGTGTGATAAACCAGAGTTAAGTTATTTTTTAACAAGGGGGGCAATCACTTTTTCACATAGGGCCATGTAGATTTGGAGTTTTTTTTTCTCCCTTAATAACATAAACCTTCATTTAAAAACTGCATTTTGTGCTCAATTATGTTATCTTTGACTAATAGTTAACGGTCCTTGATGAGTAGAAACATTTAAATGTGACAAACATGCAAAAGAATAAGAAATCAGGAAGGGGGCAAATAGTTTTTCACACCACTGTATACAGTCATTAACAATTTGCTATGTTGTTGCATCATAACCTAGACACAAGCGTTACAATGCATTATAACACACATAATACATTTCTTAATATGTAATACTTTGTATTTTCAATATATGTTATTTAAAACAATATATTTCATATGACACTGCTACCAAAAAAAAAATTAATAATAATAAATCGGCACCCCTTCCCAAAGTCTTATATTCACAATGCATTAAAATGCATTTATAACCTGTTATTAAATGTAGCAGTGTAGATAATACTTTATAATGCTTAGCATATATCTATGTAAAAAGATCATATGCATATATACGTACATATTTACAGTCGGTGAGTAAATGACTTGTAATACAGTATGACAATGTCAAATGTCGTAACTCATTATAATTGTAGCTATTACTGACAACATTGTAGCCACTATAGTCGTTATGCATTATAATGCATTTAGTTTTCCACTATCATCGTGTATCCCTTACGGTATGTTATGTTATATACTATGAATTATTGCTTATAATGTTCAGTATCTTGTGCTCATGATGCATTATAGTGCAATTCCAACATGTTATAAAGCATAGGAAAGAGCTTCTCTATCTGAGTGTTTGTTGATGCTCAGTTGGTAATAAGGGGCTCAAAGTGAGCCAAGAAAATTTCACCCACACCATTACACCACCATTAGCCTGACCTGTTGATACAAAGCGAGATGGATCCATGCTTTCATGTTGTTTATGCCAAATTCTGACCTAATATCCTTTTCTTAACAATGCTCTAAGAACACATATAATGCATTATACAATCTGCGCTTCTAGTGTTCCGCCTGTAACTCTAACTGTATCTTAGCAGTTACCCAGGTGTATATTAAACATTATCACTCATTATTATGGGCTTTATAAAACAGAATGCATATAAACTCATGCCCGTCCTTGGCACCTGTTTTAAACAGCACATATAAAAACAAAACCAAGCCAGCAGGACCTGGAAGCATTTTAGAGTTGATGATTTTGTTTACTAATGGACGTGATAGGTGGTAGCTGGGAAAATTAAAAGCTGCTCGAGTTTCTCAGTTACGCCTGAGGTCATGAGGTGCAAAACAATATACAGTACGTATTAAAATTTATGGAATTTATGAATAGTTTATTTGGAGCAGAGCAGTTTACAAGTCCTAGATCATAAGAAGGCTTGTTTTATGCTGCGTAATTTGAATAATATGTTAAGATTATTTTCGTTTATTATATTCGGTCTTTGTGACTGATTATACCTGCAGCAGTGGACCTGTGATTAAAGAGAATGATGATGTTCTCTGTTCATCTTCCACGATCTCATGAACAATATAAGATTTGTGAAATCATGAGCTAATTAGGATTTGGTTTTTTTTTGTCTGTTAGTATATTACGTTGACGTTTTGCCCCTGCCACGTGGTATTTTTAGCTGTTCTGGTTTAGATCCCTTTTAGGTCCCAGGTTCAAACCCCACCACCTTCTGTTGGGCTATTGAGCAAGGCTCTTAACTGGATGCCAAATACTGAACTGTTGTAGTGGCACTAAATCCAGTATTTCCCGATATTGAACATTGGGATTATGTTGGATGGAGTCAACCTGTAGAATCTTACCATCACTCACACAGACTGAAAGTCAGAAAACTAGCATCTGGACACGGAGAAGTTTTTCTTGTTTTTTTTTGTTTCCTGCTGTCGTATGCTCGGAGTCGTTCCATACGTATTAAAAGGTACATCTGGAATGTAATATGTTTTTATTCATCTGTAAAAGCTCTTACTGGAACTTGAGTTGAGTTTCAACAAGGTTCCTCGATTGTACTTTGGTTAGTTAAGGGTTCATGGTTTCCTGTTTAGCAGCTTCTCTGAAGTTAGATATTAAGAGAAAGACTTGACCTGTTTTCACAAAAGTCTGCTAAATATATTACGATATTTATCAAACTATTTATTCGAAACTGGGCCACGTTCACCCCCACCAAAGCGTAGTGTTAGCAGATTGACAGAATGCTTTGTTTGATGGGGATAAATGCAGCAGGGGCAATTAATTTCATAAGTGATCTTGTCCTACAGCAATTAGCCTATTAGCCCAGTTAGAGAGCTCAGTCATCTGCTTTGTGTTTGCTACAAACATCTTGGGATGTCCTCTATAGGGAAATTGTAAATAAATTCAGAAGCTGTTTATTGAACACAACGCTACACAGAAGTCAGCGGAAAACCTTCTTGAACATCGAGACGCCAACACTGGTAAACACCGTTTCTGATGAAGGCCATTGTTACGATTATACATTTCAGCCGGTTTTGTAGACTGTGTCAGTCATAACACATTATAAAACTAACACCGCTTACAAAAATCTTGAAAAACATTGTCAGTGTGGTTATGACTAAATATAATGCGCTGATTTTTAATTAAGGATAAGGGTAGGATTTATTCTTTATATCAATTATAAACACTCTGCACTGCATCATAATACATTTGCTTCATGATTTATCAATACTCTAAAAAGCGGTGCCTTTACATCAGTACATTCATAGTATACATAATATTCCTTATGAATGCATTATAACAGGTTATGAATGTATTCAAAAGTCATTATACGTAGTATATTAGTATTACTGTATATAGTCAACTATATATATATATATATATATATATATATATATATATATATATATATATATATATATATATATATATATATATATATAGTAATGTAATGTAGTAATGTGGTTTTCATTACTGAAAGAGGAAAAGTAGAAACTCTACTCACATCAGGTAGTCTGGGTTTAATGTCACGGTTTAGACACTCTAATGCGCTTTACTGTGATTTACCCAGGTACCGATTTTCTCCTCTCGTCTCTTACTGACTCAGTCTGTCTCAGTCTTTGTCTCTCTCTTTCTCTCTGACAGAGTGGTTCAGCTATCAGGTATCCATATTTAGTAATTACGGACGATAAGAGCAGCAGAATGGTGAAATTCTCCAGGCTATATTTTGCGGTTAGCGGTCTGACAGCCTCTTGACTCACACACACACTCAGATGTTTTTTTTTTCTTTTTTTTTTATCAATATATATAGCTTAATCACATTGAATTATGGAAATTTCATTTTTCCAAGACCATGAAGTTCAGCCTTTATTTGTCACATATGCATTACCGCACAGTGAAATTCTTTCTTCACACATCCTAGCTCGGGGGGCTGGGGTTAGAGTGCAGGGTCATGATACAGCACCCCTGGAGTGGACAGGTTTGAAGGCCATGATCAAGGGCCCAACAGTGGCAGCTTGGTGGAGCTGGGGCTTGACCTGCTGACCCTCTGATCAGTAACCCAGAACTTTAACCCTCTGAGCCATCGGTGCCCATAAAGCCTGATTTACAGTATGCTTCTGCATCAAATCTAAGCAGTTAGTTGGCAGATGGGTTTCTTTGGTGTACTATGAACAATGATGAATGGGACCAAGCAATTCTTGTTGGATATGGACCTAATAGATTTAGAACAACAACTACATTTAATAGAAATTTCTTCAACACAGGGCGGCGCGGTGGTGTAGTGGTTAGCACTGTCGCCTTGCACCTCCAGGGTCTGGGTTCGATTCCCCGGCCAGGCTCGATTCCCGTCTCTGTGTGCATGGAGTTTGCATGTTCTCCCCGTGCTTGGTGGGTTTCCTCCGGGTACTCCGGTTTCCTCCCACAGTCCAAAGATATGCAGGTTAGGCTAATTGGTGTTCCCAAATTGCCCGTAGTGTGTGATTGGGTGTGTGAGTGTGTGTATGTGTGTGTGCCCTGCGATGGATTGGCACCCTGTCCAGGGTGTACCCCGCCTAGTGCCCGAAGTCTCCTGGGATAGGCTCCGCGACCCTAATACAGGATTAAGCGGTATAGAAAATGAATGAATGAATGAATGAATGAATACTTCAACACAGAATCGACAGGATGCATCCGAGGTAGTGGTTAAGTGATCAGAAGGTCCCAGGTTCGAACCCCGCCACTATTGAGCCCTTGAGTAAGGCCCTTAACCATCAAATGCTTAGCTGTAAAGAT
Source organism: Channallabes apus (assembly GCA_030522415.1). Lineage (NCBI taxonomy): Eukaryota > Metazoa > Chordata > Actinopteri > Siluriformes > Clariidae > Channallabes > Channallabes apus. The sequence continues at coordinate 9,213,081 of CM060114.1, forward strand.
AAAAAATGTACCTTACTCTTGATTACGGCGTCCGCCAAATGCCACAGTGTAATATAAATCCGAGGATGTGGTCAGTATGCCGCTCAACTCAATTCCAAAACATAAGCATAGAAGAAGAAGCCAGAAATACGATGATACCAGCTGCACCAATCACAGATGGTGCAGTCTGCATTGTCATAACATGTAGTTACATTTCTAGCAAGGCAGCACCAGGTATAGAGTACAAAGCTACACAAGACCTACGGTGTATGACTTGATGCTGAAGCATAAATCAGCCTTAACAGTACACCAGGCTACACAAAGAGTAAATACACAACAGTGAGATGTTATAACTACAAGGAACAGAACAATAATACAAAGGACAAAAGATACACATGGGCTGTACGGTGTAAAACCCGGTTGGAAGGATAGCAGCAAATTGGATTAGTGTTCCATAAAGCGCCTGAATACAGTGGTATTGAGTCACTGAGGTGTTTAACTAGCCTAGGTGAGCGTTGAGGGTCAACATGGAGTTGAGTAATCTAACTGTCTCATCGGAGAAATTGTAGTGGAGACTCTCTGTACTTTCTGGCAAAAGAGCGAAGAGTCCATGAGATGTCATGTGAGAGTCATTTACAATGCTGGAGGCTTTGCTCGTTATATAACTGTCAATAGTGAGAAGAAAAAGTCTCTAATGATCTCACAATCCACTCACACTTCCACACTGTACCACACTATGAGTCAGCTATGATCAGGATGCTTCCTATTGTTCAGCTATACAGGATTGTGAGGATGGGAGGAGGGGGTTTGGCTCTCTGTAGGAAGTGAAGGCACTGCTGGACATTCCTGGCTAGGCAGGTGTTTTTCAGTCCAGAGAAGGCCTAATTTAGGTTTTAATGGTGTTGGGTTAAATTATGTTAATTTCTTTAAGGAAACAAATGACTTGGGAGGAAAGGTAAGATTTTTGACTGAGATGGACCTCAACTGAGGTGGACCCCTACAAAGCATTATTAGTCATTTGTAAGATGTCTAGATCAAATAAAAAATCATGACAAATCAGTGTCAACTAATGAAATATTTAAATGTGGATTGATCAACTTAATGTGTTTTTTGTCTGTTTGTTTTTTCCCCCGATTTTCTCCCTAATTTTGTCGTGTCCAATTCCTCCCCGTCACTAGGGGGCTCTCACATTAAGGCTACTACTACCAGTCAGCCGGGAGGGCCGCAGACTATCACGTGTTTCCTCCGAACCACGTTACGCCAGCCGACCGCATCTTTTCAAACTGCTCGCTCACGCACCATTGGGGGCGGCGTAACAAACTCGGAGGACAGCGCTATCTGCTCCTTCTGCTTGTGTGAGCTCACAGATGCCCCTGATTGGCTGTAGAACCATAATTAATGTGGGAGCACTAAGTACCTCTCATTCCTCCCCTCTGAGACAGCTCGGCCAATCAGCTCTCACTAGACCTCCGGCTGCGAGAGTTACAGCATCACGTGGGAATCGAACTAGCGATCCACGGATGTTAGGGCGAGCACTTTACCACTGCGCCACTCGGAGGCCAATTTCATGTTTATGGGAAATACTCTATACAGACAAAAGTATTTGGTCAAACCCGCAATGACATCGTTTTCAAATACATACTCTTCAATATGGAGTCGGTCCCCGTTTTGCAGCTTTAGCAGCTTCCACTATTCTCGAATGGTTGTCCAGAAGATTTTGTAGTGTTTTTGTGGGAATTCCTGCCCATTTATTCTGTAGAGCATTTATGATGTTGGATGAGAAGGCCTTACTCGCAATCTCCAGTTCCAGTTTATCCCAAAGGTGCTCGATGGGGTTGAGGTCAGGGCTCTGTGTTAGGGCCATTCAAGTTCTTCCACACCGAACTCATCAAACCATGTCTTTATAGTCTTTGCTTTGTGCACTGGAGCACAGTCATGTTGGAATAGAAAAGGGCCTTCCCCAAACCGTTGGAAGCAGAGCATTGACCAGAGATGTCTTGGTATGCTGAAGCATTAAGATTGCCCTTCACTGGGCCTGATTGATTGAAACATCGGAATTGAATAATTAACAGGTTTGGCCAAATTAATTTTGCGCATATAGTGTATGCTTCCCTTGATTCAGCATGGAAGTTGATATTCAATGTGTAGATAATATATGTATTTCTTTTTTTCTTTGTTTAAAAGTTAGTTTTACAGTAAGTACAGTATTGAAGTATATGTGTGTGTTATGCTGTTGAATTGTTACTATTGGTGCAAAATATCCGAAATAATTTTAAGCAGAATCCGAATTTTCGCCTCTGGTGCTTGGCCTTAGTTGTCAATGGCGCTGAGTGATAAATGATCCCGTGGATTTTCTGACTGCCTAAAGGAGTGTTCCTCAATCTTTGATATGTCTTTTTTCCTCTCTTTTTCCACATAGTAACTCTCTTTCTAACTAATTTCACACACACACACACATATATCCAGCATCTTTCCTTGGGGAAAACAGAAGAGAAAAACACGGACACTCCATTGATGCCCCCCTGCGGCTACGACCCCCATAGCCGAGTTCGGAGAAGAGTAAAGAGGTGTGTGTGTGAGAGAGAGGGAGAGAGAGAGAGGGAAACACACCAGTAGGTCGATAAGAGGACACTGGCAGTAGGGAGCAGTGGAGCGAGCAAGTTGTGTGTGTCATTAGCCGGATTGGTAGTGCAGAGTTGGTCTGGCAGTGTGTGTCAAGGCCCTGCTGATTTCCACAGTCCCCACACAGCAGGAGCGCAAAACCGTAACCACCCTAGACACTGCGGTTCATTTTATATGAATGTATATCTGTTGGGTGGATTAACGTTTGTCCTGTATTAGCGTAAAACGTCAACCAGACAGCCTCAAACAGTACAGTACCCTATGGTAACCTAGCGTATGGTTTTTATTTCTATAACTGAATTCAGTTGTCCTTTTTGGATCATGTGGACAGAACAGGCAGTGCAGACCATTGATTGGTCATTGCAGCCTCATCAGTAATGTAAAGTCATCTTGACTGTATAAAAATTTCAAACACATGTATATAACACATTCGTGAACATTGAGCACAGCACACAATGTGGTGTCCTGGATTGCCATCAAGGGGGAAAAAAAACTCCATAGATGTGACAATCTGGTCATTCAGTACATTCAGGTCGTCAGCTGACATCATTTTATTGCCACATAACCTAGACTTGAGCAACTGAAACAACCCCAGATCATAACACTGTCTCCAGAGGCTTGTACACTGGACACTATGCATGATGGGTGCATCGCTCCATGTGCTTCCCTTCTTCCCATCACACTGGAACACGGTCAGTCTGGACTCATCACTTTTCCAGCGCTCCAAACTCCATTTCTTTCTTTGTGTTTTTAGCAAATTAAGGTCTTTTTTTGTGATTAGTCTCACCAACTATTGGCTTTCTTATTGACACACAGCCATTTAGTTTTCCATATCACATTGTGTGAGGATGGAGATTCTCCTACTTGCACTGCTAAAAATAGCTCTAATTTCTACTGACTATATTTTTACCACTTTTACCATTTGTTAATACTTTTATGATGCAATAATTGCAGTCTCCTTAGTTGTTTTCTCGATGCAGGCCCTTCTGTAAAAGCAACTTTTATTATTTTATTTTGACCAGGCTGTGTATAAAAACTTGTACTGTAGATGCGTTTCTACGATGGATCATATACGCAATAATACAGCACTCGCAAGTCAGAAATAGTGTTTTTGCTGTGTTTTAAGTTGCCCAAAGAGTTTGAAAAGATTTTAAAGTATTGTACATGTTATAAACATAGATATGAATGGGTATGTTACTTGATAAATAACCTTAACAGATGTACATCCTCCTCATGGTGTATGACCTATTTAAAATTCATACTGTACATATGATTTCTTCTATTTCATGTACAGCACCATGAATTTGCCCCTTCCTGATTTTTATTTATTTATTTTTTTGTGGCTTCATGTTCATTCTGAATTTAAACAATACCGCAAAGAAGAGTGGGCCAAAATTCCTCCACAGTAACGTGAAGGATCGATGATTACCAGTTATCACAAACGCTCGATTGCAGTTGTTGTCCAGTTGTTAGGTTTAGGGGCCCATAGGGCCAGGGAGGTTTGGACAAGTTTTTACTTTATGGATGAAATCATTGTTTAAAAACTAAATTTTGTACCGTATTTACTTGGGTTAACTTTGTGTAATATTAAAATTAGTTTGATGATCTAAATGTGATAAAAAAACAGGACAAATACTTTTTATGGCAGTGTATAAACAGCAAAGATTAGTTTTTTTTTCCAACTATGCACACGAATACCATTAATTTCTGTCGGTATCTGTTTTAATCAGGTATTACAGTATAACAAGACTCCTAGGGCATTGGTGGCTCAGTGGTAGGCGTCTCACCTGCATTGCGGATGACCCAGGTTTGATTTCCAGCCAAAGCCCAAAGCCCAGCCTCTGGATGCAGTGCCGGTCCCATGCCTAGATAAAATGCAAAGGTTGCATCAGGAAGGGCAGTAAAACCTGTGCCAAGTTGTGTGCGGATCAAATTGTCCCCTGTGGCGACCCCTTGATGAGAGCAGCCAAAGGACCAATAGAATGAAAATGAGACCACTAGAAACTCTGGTGCTGAACTGGTGTTTAATTGAAAAAGCATTGTTTTGGTTTACTCGCTCTGAAAGTTCAGGTAAAGTCGAGGTGCAGGAAGAAAAGGTTAATAGGAAACATTTAATAAGTAAGTGCAATCTGTTTACTCAAAGGGATTCCACATTACCGCTGTTATTATTATTAGTGTTATGGGTTCTTCTCTAGGTTTTTGTGTGCTTTTGGTTATTTCAAGTTGTTGTTTTTTTTTTCTTTTTCTTTCCCGTGCTTGTTAGAAACGTTTTTGTGAAAAGGTTAAAAGCATATTTTCAGTCTAAAACAATGACTGAAAGCCTTTGGGGAGCATTTAGCATTTTGCAGGTGACCTCACACAGTGCAGTCATTTGCTCAAGTTTTATTCATTGTTGACCATGTTAGCTGAAAATTCTATTAAGTACCGTACACTGTGGCTTTTTTCGGTTGGGTGGGTCAGTGCACAGAGACGAGCCATTTAAACCCAGCACACAAGGTACTGCACAGTACCACTAGTCTGCCTTCTGCCCTTTGCGATGTTTAAATCAAAATCGTTGGCTAGATTTTGTTCTCCGCTGCGGGTTTCATGTGTCATTCTGAAGGAGCTGTACTGTACTGTAAGTGAAAAGGTGATGAGGTACCTAAATGAAATCTCTCTCTTTCTCTTTCTGTCTTTCATCTCTCTGAATCACCTTCATTGTGCCTTGTGAGTAGTGTAAGGTCGTTTAAATGTAAATTATCGAGAGTGTGTAACACACCAGTGCAATTATGAACACTTTTCTTTATGTCAGCCCTCGGGGAAGAGTTGCTCACTTCTCCTTCAGATTAGCGGCATGCCATCTGGCACCTCATCAGCAGAGCCTTCGATAAAGACGACCTTTAATTTCGATTATAGACAGGAGTTCAGCGGCAATCATACTGCCGTCGTACTCCATAATCCACCATGTTTATGAAAGCAGTTTTATTGGGTTTTCCAGCGCAGCCTACTGTATAGTCAGTCATCGCTGGGGAAGCGAAGAGATGCAAAGATAAAAGACCGGGTTTAATTTCGGCTGGATGGAGAAGCGGTGCATTTGATGTGTAACTTATTAGTTTTATGGACCAGTGAAGCACAATTTCTTTTTTTTTTTCTTTTCTTTTTTTTTTAAATGAAGTGCTGATGCAGCAGCGTTTGAACACAGACCATAAACTTAAACTAAAATAGAAAACACTTTAGGACACTGGGGTAGTCATATGTTTGGTGACAACTAAAATATTGTTTCAGTGACAAATCCTTGTAGCTCTGGCGCAAAACAAATGATTCCAGGCAAGCTTTGGCTGATTAAATATACTCAGGATAGAAAATGATATAAATGCCATTCTGGCTGCATCGTTTTTTTTTTTTAACAACGGGGAAGCAGGAATATATCACAGAACCTCCAGTGCTATAATGTAATAGAAATGTAAATCATTTCTAATGCATTATTCTTGAAATCTGTTTAACTATTTGAGATGGAAAAATTGTGCTGACAGACTAGTCAAAGAGATGAATATCCACCTTGAGTCAAAAGACATGCTATTTTTTTGTAAAGGGGAAAGTAGCTGTGTTTAGAGTCTCCTATCCTCCTGTCCTGTTAAGGTTAGAATTTGATGGATGAACCACTAGTTGGCGACACAGTGGCGTGGTGGTTAGCACTGTCACCTTGTACCTCTAGGTTGAGGGTTTGATTTCCACCTCGGGGTCTGTGTGCATGGAGTTTGCATGTTCTCCCCGTGCTTGGTACAGTTTCCTCCCACGGTCAAAAAAAAAACATGTGAGTGTGTGTACTGTATGTGTGATTGCATTGGCTCCTGGTATAGGCTTTACAGATAATTTACAGATCCTGAGCCATTCGCATGTTAGACATCCAGCGATCTATAGGAAGTAAAAGGAATGAGGAGGAACGAATAAAAAAATGCTAAAGTACATATATTAAACAATGTGTGTAATAAAACATTAACAGTAAAACCATTCAAATATTTATTTAACTCCTTTTATTCCTCCCAACTGATTTGACAATCTTCTTTTGTCCCTCCAGCCTGCAGTCGCAATTATATAAATGGCACAATGTCAGTGTAAGAACAGCTGCGGTCTTTGAATTAGAATTGAGTAAAATATTGACGTGAAGAAACAATGAAGGTGAGACATGCGATATTGTTAGGTGTTTAAGTGTGTGTGTGTGTGTGTGTGTGATGTTGGGTACTAGTGACACATCGAGCCTGTAGGCTGGATGTGTGTGTGGGTCCACAGCGTCAGAGGTTGAACACAATCCACTTAATGTGCAGGGAAACTGCCTTACCACACAAATAATTGCATCTTCCATCCAGGTCCTGGAGGGACCAAGCGAACACTATGCATCCTGCTAACCTGCCTAAATATGGCCCAAGCTGACAAATGTCACAGTTTGTGTTTGTGTATGAGGTGTGTAGTTCTCGAATAAGTCAGCTCTTTAAGTCGACAGTTTTAGGAACATTCTGAGAGCCGAGCTGCATACATTTTCGTCCTGTATATCCTGTAGATGTCGGCAATGCCTTTACTGCCTTTAGCGGAATTCAATTAAAATGTTTCCATGGAAACCTCTTTTCAACCTGTTCATTAGCACGATGGTGAGACATGTTTGATTGTGGTATCATATTCCTGTGTCTCCGCATGAGGGTGTAAAAAATAACACAAATTGGAATTCAAATTGCAAACACATCATTTATTAGGAAAGTACAGATCGCAGAGTAGCGACCTGATCAGCAGCCGTGATTAGTGCTAGCGCATTCATAAGCGGGGCAGGATGTCACACATACTTTGATGTAAAAATGGACGGAAATCCTTGTCTGTTTGTTTGTTTTATCAAAAAATACTATGTACACAAGGGGAGTTCGAGTCCGAAACAGAGAGACAGTCCGATCATGGCTCCGATGTACTGGGAAAACTTTCTATCTTCCTGGCATCCAAGCACTAGTGAAATCTCAGATCCTGTAAAATGTCTAAGCTATTTACGTATCAGTTAGCTAGCATGTTCACCATGTTAAGAGATGGTGAAACTCAAAATCAAGACAACAGGAAGGCATTTAATGATATAAAATGAAAGTACAATCACACTTGTACTGTATGTGCCTGTTTAAGCTAGTTAACTAGCGGCTTGTTAGCAGAGAAGCTACAGTACATGATTAGTTTGTTTCATATCCTGGCAATTCCAAGGTAGGTAGCTAGCATAGCAGTAGTAATATTAACTACTAATGTTAATGAACCTAATAGGATGTAAAAAAAAATTATAAAATAAAAATAAATTTAAAAAACCCTGAGAAATAAAATGAGACTGTGGTGCTGAAATCCTACTTGTGCATCTTTAAGATGATTTAAAGCTCACTGGCTAGCAGAGAAGCTAGATTAGTTAGTGCTAGTGATAAGTTAGTGTATGTTAATATAATTTTTGCTAAGTTTAAACAGTATTGAAATACCAAAGGAACAAAATAAAACAACAAATTGTTTATACCAAAGATTTATTGATGCAAATGTGACTAAAATCCCACTGTATCTGCCTTTGAGGAATTTAGCAACTTAGCTAGCAGCTACTGTAGCTAGCAGAGTAGCCGCATTAGCTTACTTATTATTTATTCATTATTTATTACTTATTAAGAAAATAGTTTAAATGTTTTTGTTAATTTTGCTAGATTGATAAAATATTAAGAACTAAATGATTTATGAATAAATCTGGCGCTGAAGAATGTTTAAATTAAGCTTGCTAACTAGCTAGCTGAGTGTCTGTATAAGCCTCACTGGCTTATACAGACACTCAGCTAGCTACTGTAGCTAGCAAGTCACAGTTGCTAACAGTTTTCATTGTTGTAGGACTCTATGCCAGGCTTATATGGTGTTTAAAAATAAAATACTAATAATTTGGTGACATATGTTAAGATATATATTTAATGACTCAGCGAACTATCAGCTAGCTAACAGAGTAGCTAAGATAGATAACATGATGAAGAGAAATGAGAGATAAGATTTACTGAATAGTTATAGTATATAGTATATAATTATATTACTACATATGATTATTTTTTTTTGTTCCAGTCTACAGAAGTGGGTTCTGACAGAAACATATGCGCAATATAATACACTTGATTGATTGACAGCTTGAATGTGAGGACAACTTTGAGGATAACTTCACTTTTTACAGCCAATTAGTGAAAGACCAAGTCTTATTTTCCATACCTCAGTTTGTAACAAAAGCAAATAGCAAGAGAAAACCAAATATATTGTTGTGACATGAGTTACTTCACACTATAAGCCTACGGATGTGAAAGTGTGAAGAAGCGTGGAACAGCAGCTATACTTTTATCCAGGCTGCCAAGTTTAAAATTAGCCGCACGGCTTTCGGCCCTGTCTTTGTGCCGTGCCTGAGTTAGCATGCCGGATCATATGAAGTAGTTGTCTGTTTAGAGGAGATCTATATGAGCAGGCTATGATCTAGGCAGAGAGATAAATGGAGAGAAGAGCAAATAATAGCTCATATTACACCAGTTCATCTCCCTCTGACAAGCAGACTGACACTGGTATGGATGCGACTCTGATTACGCTTTTGATGTCAGAATAAAGAAGATGTTGTACCTGAGAGACTGAGAGAGAGATCTGGCAGGATGGAAACGTCCAAGCGGGACGCTGATGGATTAAGTTCATATGTCATCCATGATGGTCTTTTGTCATCAGTCTTCTGCTTCATAAGAGAAGAGTGAGAGATAAAAGGAAATGGTGTGTGTGTGTGTGTGTGTGTGTGTGTGTGTGTGTGTGTGTGTGTGTGTCCACGCAGCTCTGCTTATTTTCACTTTTTTTGTTGTTTTTGGGCGTCTTATGAAGCAAGTAGACATAATGGTCAGCTTGGGTTTATTGGATGTCCAGTGATATTGTGTGGTCGATGCTGCCATTTTACTGCTACCACAAAACAGGTAAAGTTAGTTAACACCTAAAAATTAAAAAGCAAAAACTAAACTCAATTTAAGATTAAAACAACTGAATTAACCGTACATACAGAAGAAAAAAAAGAAACTACAAACAAACAAACAAACAAATAGTATCATTAGTTTACATTAAATAAATTAATGAATAAATAACTTAAAACTTCACTACAAACTACAAAAACTAAAACTGTTAACTATAAAAATTCAACTTCTACTTCTAAAAAACAAAACTAAAACTATAAAAACTTCTATTAACAATGAAAAGCAAAACTTAAAGTTCAAAACATAATAATAAATAGTATATACTGTAATACTAATAATTCTAAAACTACAAAAATTACTTTTAGCAATGTATCTTTTGTACAAAACCTAATATCTTTTGTAAAACCTACTGAAATTGTAGTATACTGTATATTATATAGTTCTATATACAGACATATATATATATATATATATATATATATATATATATATATATATATATATATATATATATATATATATATATATTCCCTGCCATGTTTTGTATTTCTGTTTGTCTACTGGTTAATTAGTCTTCACTTACAGTAAAGCTTTATTTATTAGTAAGGAATGATTTAATGATCTTTTACTGGCTTATAAACTCGTTATTAAAGTGATTAAATATACTACTCTAAATTCAGCACATCCGCATCGTAATGCTTTGCGTTCTCATGAGGTTTCCTAAAATTTTTTGGTAGTATCTGCATCATTAACCACTTTACCACGTTGCTCCGTCTCCCTGTGGTGCTCATGATACCGAGGACATACACACACTTAAAAAAGCAGTCTTAAAAGCAAGTCCGCTGCAATTAGACGTGCACCGGGGCTAAGGAATAGAGAGGGGAGCTCGGCTTCCTGAGTGGCTTTCACGCAGCCTAATTTGCACTTTGATTCTGTAGGAGGGTTTTTATTTTTCCGACTGTAGCTGTTGTAGCAGCTAAGCTTAGGTTAATGGATCGACTGGAGCGCTGGTGGAGAAACGAGTGATGGGGTTTAGTCAGGGCTTCGTGAGAAGGCAGGGACTGATGAGGGGAGGGAAAGTGTGGAAAAGTAGCTAATGAAATTACACAACTGATTAAACAACAGTTCTCCTTAAAAAAGAAAAATGAAAAAAAAAAAAAAAAAAGGCTAACGATGCAAATGCGGTAGCCGTCTGCCAGATCGCCTTAAGCAGGTGTGTTACGCTAACTGTCGGTTATTAATGCTGGTTTATTGGCTCTTTAAAGCCTCGAAAGTCACCTGAAATTGGAAGAAAATGAGGAGTCATAACTTTTAATTAGACGAGCATGTAGGTGTTCTTAAAATGTGCCCATTTGCACAACCCCACACACACACACACACACACACACACACACAAACACAAGCATACATATGCTGCTTTCTCTCTCAGGATTGTTTTTTAACCCTGTTTCAAAGCACTTTTAATCTGCTAGATGATCATGTTTGCCAGTTTGCTTCATTTTCCAGCAGTTTCCAGATAAATGAGTAATAAGTTTAACAGATGTACAACATTCCTCTTCCTGCTCTACTGCCACACTGACGCTCCGCAGACTAACGGGGATGTCAGTAATACAGCTTTCTATCTGTTTCTGTCTTCGCTGCCTCTCTCTGTCTCACACACACACACACACACACTTTTTTGACCTGTTTCTCATTCCTCATAACAAGTTGAAAGCCTGTATTTTCTGACTCAGAACTTCATACCTCAAACTCGGCTTGTTTACAGGCAGGGGAAAAAAAAGCCTAGAATGTCTTCGGTTAAAATAAACTATATACTGTAGTTAGTTCATTATTATGACCTGGTAGAAGATTTCAGTGTATTTTCTCCATGCTCCATTAAATACATTGTGTACATGTGCCTAATTGCTCCTACTCTACCAAATGAACACAGTGTCCTAAAATTATTAAAACATTGCAGAAACTTATTATTATTATTGTTTTTTTATCCAACATTTTTAGGTAATGTTTTTTTTTTAAGTAATATTTAAGCAATATTACAAGTGAGGGAGTGCTGTTGTGCTTGAATAACCAAACGGCTGTAGGCTGTGATGTTGCTTTTATACAACAGTTTCATAAACCCCATCTCTTATAAACATATTATGATTTGTTTGTTTATTTAAAGAGTTATTTTGCTCCACCAGCATATACTTTCACGGCATGGAGAACTAACTAACCATGCCTGACGGCTGTCAATTCTTGGAAATTACCAGCCAAAAGATGAGGAGAATAAACTCATGAGGCTGTGGAAAGTACTGAGAAACGTACCAGAGAAGTCTTTATTCTGTATTTCCACTTATTCCGCTTTAGAATATCAGCTAACTTTTGAGTTCTGGGGTTGAATCCCAAATAGCGGTAAACTGAAAGGTGTACAATCCCTTGTTCCACACACCAAGTAGTGCCCTTGATCAGATGTTAGAGTTAGATTTGGGATTCTGGCTCGTGTTAGAAGATAATTTAGCTTTTTAACAAAACACATGCTGGCGATACATCTAGTTAAACGTCCCATCGCTCTTATACTGTATATCACCACTCATGGAATGTTTACATAAGCATAAACCATTTTCCATAATTGTCAGCACCCTTCCTCCGAATTAATAATCAGTGTGAAGCTTCCTCTAGAGAAAATAATGATGAACCACATCCTGTAATGTCAGACTAGACTAGGAAAGTGAATAATTAAAGCAATTTTACTATTTGTTTAAATAAGGACTATTTTATATAGCAATTGTGGACATACTGTACTTTCATAAAGGAGTTCAATACTCCTGAATGTACAGTACTCATGTACACGATTGATATGATGCTCTGTATATGATCACACAACCTCTGTTTTGATCACACACACACACACACACACACACACCTCTGCACTTATATTAAGCCCCTTCCATGAATATTAAAACTCTCATTCCCAAAAAAAGGTGGAATTTAACCACATTCCCAAAGCTATATTGTTCATCATCGCAGAAAGATGTGGATTCTCTATCTGCCTCCTGATCTGCATCAGTGCCTCACCTGCCTGCGATTGGCCGACGGAGAGGCGCGTTTGTCCGAAAATGCAGCTTCCTAGCTGTGAAATGGAGCGCGGAGAGATTGGCTTCGCTGATGATATTCATCAGACTGCAGAGGGAGTCGGAGGGGGAGGTGGGGGGGGGCGTTTGGATGAGGAAATAGGCTTCTTCCTGGAGATTGAACCAGTCTTCAGGATCAAGCTTTTACTAAGTTTGGCCTTTTATGTCTTAATCACATTTAATGCCCCAGCGCACAGCAATGCACCATAAATGCAGTCTATATTAAAGGGCACGCTGGTTTAATTCCGACGGAGAAAGATATTAGTCAGGATTTTAGAAAGGTGTCAGGACCGATTATACCAGATTCTTTTATTCGCAAATCTGATTGGACGCTAGTACAGCTGCAAATCAGAGGTTTATATGAACACGTTGTCTGATATATCATCGTTTCTATAGTAACAGCACATTCCTTCAGAAAGACCTTTATGCTGGATGCTACTTATAAATTACTATTATTATAAAAAAAAAAAAAACAATGTGCTGTATTTAAAAGAAAAATAAATGAATCATGCTTTATGTAAGATGATGATGGTAGGAGTCTCCAGTGTAAGGGCTTTGTAAATTACTTTTTTTATTTGATATTTTAAGTTAATTTGATAAGGCAATAAACTTAAATGTTTATTAAATGTTTATTTATATTAATGTTTATTAAATGCAGATTTAGGATTAACTAGTGTCCCCCGTCTTGTGCCCTGGGATATCTCCAGCCTCCCCCCCCCCCCCCCCGGCAGGGCAAAGCGGTATAGACGATGAGTGAGTGAGTGAAATTCCCTCCCTGAATTGACCTACTGTTTACTGATCCACTGTCCACTCTGTCAAGTGGATCCCTGAACTAAATGACTGTTTAGTGCTTTGAATTATTGTTTTGTGGATCACTGAATGAAATTTTTGTGCAGCGAATCGCTGAATTGAATTGCATATTGTTTATTGTATTGAGCGCTGTTTACTGAATCACCAGATCACGTTTTTAGTCCGTTTTTTTAGTGCCCCATTGAGTCAAATAGCTGTTTTGTCAATGCGAGTCAATGAATTTAATCTCTGTCTAGTGGTTCACAGACCTGAGTTGCTGTTTAGTGTATTGAATTGATTCACCGAATCAAATCGCTATTTAATGGATTACTTATCCAATGAATCAATCTGTTTACTGGCTCATTTAAATAAATTAAATCTTAAATCTAATCATTGTTTAATGATTCACTGAATCAAATAAACGTGTATTGGATCACTGAAATACATCCCTGTAGAGTATAGTATAGTAGATCACTGAACTGAATCATTGTTTAGTGCATTGAATCAAATGACTGTTTATTGTTTCCCTCGAATCAAATAGTTTTGTATTGTATTGAATCGGAAGCTGCGAATGCTTAGGGGCATCATATCTTTCGCTAGAAGGTTAGAAACGGCCCTGGTTATATCCTTGCTCCTTTTGGACACCTTTCATAAGGCGTAATGGCCACGAAAGACGACACGATGGATATCTGCTTTGGTACAGGCCCACTGCTAACCCTGCTAGTTGACGGAGTAGCATCGGGCCGCATGTTCATGCTGTCAGTGTGGTCGTTTGGGTGATGCATTCATATAACGGAGTTCGTGCTAAATTTTTTGTCGACAATTTCAACATCTTTGGATAATAACTGGTGGTTACATTCACTTTCGTCGCTGCTTCCACTCATTTGTTTTTGTCGTCCTGGTGTCAAGTTTGCTTCGCAAAGTGCGGTAGGAAATGAACTTTGACCTGTACGGCACGCGCAAGCTGCACGCTGATTGGTTGTTGTCGTATTGTTCTGCTGTGTGATTGGCTCTTAGATTTATCCATATCGAGCAAAAAATGTCTAGAGCTTTTCATCGTTTTTAAAATCAAATAAATCGTGATTCGATATGATATCGTTTATCAGCCCAGCCCTACCGTTTGCTTTGTTGAATTGAATTCGCTGAATCAACTCGCTGTATATTGAATCTCAGGGAATTGAATCTCTGTGTAGTGTAGAGAACTGAATCATCTACAAAATGACTAGTACAGAGATGCGCTCGTTTAATCATCACTTTTATCGCCTTAGTGTATGACAGTATTATTCTAATACTAATATTCTTTTAGTAATAAATATACAACTAAGAGCAGCAGTTGCACAACTCTAGTCACCTTCTTCAGTCCTGATCATCAGTCAAACGTCCAGCTGTTTAATATTTCCAAGTTCAGTTGGATCAGGTCTAATTTCCGTATAACACAACAATGATTTGGCTCGATATTGTCGATCATGGCAAGCACCCAAAAAGAGCGGATGAACGCAAATTGGAGCTGATGATGATGAACGGTTAGTGTTTTATCATAACGAAACTCCAATTCCGTGAACGCATACTGTGTGAGGCAGGTGGGTCAAGCGCTCGTGATTTTAACGCCAGAATTTTAGTCTCAGCACCAGTAATTACTGAAAGCTGACAGAAAGCGGTTCGATCTTCCCTGTCCCTGAACTGACAGATTTAAAAACGATGCAAAGCCATCTGCGATTAGGGTACACTGTGGGGAGCGCTGTGTTCGACTCTCAGATTCAGTTCTAAGCAGCAGACAGGAAATCTCTCGTGCTGCGTCTCTTGCTCTCAGGCTGACATGTGATTGACAACAGCCATTGACCGCTGACGGGCTATTAATCAAAAGCACGACGAAAGCCGGAGGCTCTTAGCTCTCACCCCGGGGACAGCGATGACACAGGGGCCTGTCCCTCCTGGGTTATTACATCTATATTCCAGTCTTTCTCTTACACCCCTCCCTTGATCCTGAAGGAGAGTGACTTGGCTGAATCCTGGCATGTTTTGCAGTTTAACCGGTGTGACGTGTGACGCGTGCTAATGTTCATTACTCTCATCATCTCACATCGAGTGTTTTTTATTTCCTTTTGATTTCGACCCCGACACAATTTGGGTGGAAAAATACAGTAGTTATTATACCCAAGTGATGAGCAAACCTTACTGCTGCTTGTTATCTTAACCTTCATGCCCATGTCTCCACTTCCACGTCTTCTATCCTCATCATCATCTACTGTTTCTTTTTTAGTAATCACATTTAACTCAAACAATGCTCTTATACAGTAAATAAAATGTCGTGATCGCTTTCTGCAGGATTAATTTCAAGTTCTTTTTATTTCATGCACTCTCTTGGTTCCTCAATGGTTCTTCGGTTGGTTGTGGGTTCTTTTCCTCATTTGAAACCTCTCAGATGAGGAAGAACTTGATACTCAAATACAAGCCCAAGAAGCTTTGAAGGTTTTAAATTGAATGCTTAAAGACAAGAATGGTCTTTTGCTTCCAGTAGAGGTCTTGCGTACACTGTAGATTTTGGTAGATTAACATCCTGTTTCTGGGATCTACAGTATAGAGGACCTTTAATAGTTTCTCTAGAAAGACCAGCTGAAGTTTGCTTTAAAGTTCAATCTACACTCCTAGAGTGGGCTTTATAAATGGCTCCTACTTGAAACTCTTTTACGTAGAATGTTGTTGTCAGGTTCCACAAGGAACTTTTTTCAGGATTTAACTTTTTAGGGGAAAAAAAGCCAAAAACAAAAAACATTTAAAGTTATAAATAACGCTGTAATGTACTCTTCCTCAGTGGCTCATTAACTTGCCATTAGACTTGATAAAGAAGTTGTTGTGATAAGGAAATGTTCAAGATAGAAGAAAATGAGCAATAGAGTTCTCCACAGAGTTCTACTGTAGTTATCATATAAGAACTGTTAGGGTTCTTTAAGGGTTTCTTGCCTGGATAAGACGCTTAAGCTTCATAAAGATTTTTTAATGGATTTAATTTTAATGGATTTTGAACACCCTGTTGTTCTACAAAGAACTTTCAGTGGTTTATTCCAGACTGTTTATTCTGTTAGGGTTCCAAAGCAAGAGTTTGAAAGTAAGAGAAAATGGTTCTTCACGTATTGTTTTGATTGTTAGGGGTACGAGTCGTATTCTGAAGCCCACTCTTCAAGGGTTTTTTTTTTTTTTTTTTTCGCATTGTTAAAAGTTTATTGCTGCCTGCAGAGATTTATTTGGAATTCTGTCTGATCTGGAAATGTTTTGTTGTCGGGTTCTACACAATCTTTCAAGTGTTTCCCCAAAGAGATGTGGCAATTTTTTATTTTTATTTATTTATTTTTTAAATATACTAAATATCCATGTATGGTATTATGGAAAGTGTATTTTTCAGTGTTCATCTGATGGACGGAACACATTGGTGTTTAGGTTCCTCAAAGAACGTTTTCCCCAGATGAACTATCTTTAGGGTAAATAATAATAATAATAATAATAATAATAATAATAATAATAATAATAATGATTCAACTGCTTGTCACTTGTACTGTACAGCACGGTGGAAATGAAGCTGTGGTCAGAGCACAGGGGCAGTCAGGATACAGCGCCCCCTGGAGCAGATCGGGTAAAGGGATGTGCTCAAGGCTTCAACAAGTGGCAGCTTGGCGGTGCTGGGGCTTGAACACGAGACCTTTTGATCAGTAACCCACTGTGTTAAACCTTTGAAATGAAATAATGACTATCAACCTCCATGCTTAATGAAAAAGGGTTCTTCAGGGGCTTTTTGGATTCTCAGATGTTCTCTTCAAATGTTAATTGCAGCATTTTTCGCTGGAAGCCTTTATGTTGAGGAAACACTCTGTCTTCAGGTTCTACAATGAACGCTCAAGTGCTGCCTTAGCAATACAACCCACAATACAACCCCGAACCCACCGGATACATTGATTTTCTATCTCACCTGTGCTTCATTGACTGACTCTCTCTCTCTCCATCGTTCTGCCTCTTTTCCAGCTCACTCGTGTTCCAGTAGAGGCGTGTGAGCAGTACTCATCCTGCAGCGAGTGTCTGGGCTCCGGGGATCCTCACTGCGGCTGGTGTGTGCTGCACAGCATGTAAGTACTTCCTGTTTACACCACATTCATTCAGACAGCATTAAAGTCAAATGAAATGCACATTACACATTTCCATAAACCATAACCGTTAAATAAATTACAAAGTTATATATTAGTGCATACAACGATCACAAACAGTCATAGCTGCAAATGTCGGGATGCATTATAGCACACGCTGTTAAGGGGTTGAATCAGGCTGTATGAGGAAATAAAACAAACACACACACACACACTCAGAGTCAGGCTGTCCCTTTCCTCATCACAGAGAGATGAGTTAGAAGCGCCGGGCCCTCGGGGGGTCTGGCACATTTCCCACTTCACCATAAATTGAATTGGATTCTCATCATCTTGCGAAGGCCCTGGAGGTGTGTATGTGTCTGTATGTGTCTGTATGTGTCTGTGTGTGTGTGTCTTCAGGGGGATGTGTAGCTTTTTTCAAATCTCCACGCCAATACACACCTTTTTTTTAAAATGTATTTATTATTTTTTTGTTGTTGTACTAAAACCTTCCTTACACGCACAAGCTCTGAGGAGAAACAGCGAATCCTGAGAAGGTCACAGCGTAGAGAACAAATCCGCGACAGAGTGGCTTAGGCGACGAAGGAGAACTCTGAGAACTTCAGGTAGCAGTAGATCTCGAGAACCATCCGTTCTAAACACAAATGGACCAGCTCACAATAATAATAATAATAATAATAATAATGGTTTTAAGACATGAAGGTCAGCTGTTCTGGAACAGTTCTTGCAGGAACAGTATCGTGTCGAGTGCATTTGCAAAAACCCATCAAGCTCCAGGATGAAACTGTCTCTCATGAAGACCTTCCCAGGAACGCAAGACCTAAACGTACCTCTGCTGCAGAGGAGAAGCTCATCTAGAGTCACCAGCCTCAGAAACCTCAACAAAACCAGCACCTCAGTTTAGAGGCGTTATGAAGGATTTACAGATCAGAAGTAGCAGAAACATCTCAATATCAACAGTTCACAGGAGATTATTGTACATTTTGCATAAACATCTTGAGCATTGCTTTACATTGTTGGAGAGATTCAACACGCCATCACATATACTGTACACTGTATATACACACATACTGTACAACACGCATTATTGAGTCTGAATGGTCTCTCTGGTCTATTCACAGTATAGACAGAGTATTTAGGGTTTGAGCCAAACGCCTCGTGTCATGTACATCTGTTACATGAAAGAACAAAGTAATTAACATGTTCTGGGGAGAACAAAGAGAGACAGAAAGTTGCATGAATATCCGTACAGACACGGACTCCAGGAAGTATTACCATATAAGGAATGAAGAAGGGCTTGAAAGGCTTTGATGCTGTCTGGGAGATGTCTCAGAAAAACCCTCACACTTATTTAAAAAAAAAAAAAAAAAAAAAAAGGACAAGCTACAACAGTAGCGCTACTCTACAACAGTACTCTACAAGCGACTCCAATGACACGGAGTTAACGTGAGCGCGGTGTACGACCATCCAAAACACCATTGGGAGAATAGTGTTGTGCCCCAAACATCTTCCAAATAGACCTGATGTCAGTTCTCCTATAATTTGTCACTCATCTGTAAATAATAATCATAATAATAACTGTAATAAATTTCCATGCAATAGATTTTTTGGGAGGTAGTTTTTCAGGAAAGAGTGCAGTTATGAGTGCTTTTTTTTTTAAAAGAGTTTAATGAAGTCTTGAAAAGAGGGGGAAGAGAGAGAGAGAGAGAGAGAGAGAGAGAATGTACTGGGAGAAAGATGCTGATTCTGTCGCCTTCGCTCTCATAGGACAGATGAAAGCATTAGTGGGCACAGGAATGGGCTTTTGGCTCCCAGGTTGGCTAAGTTCGGAGACACTTAAAAAGTTGTTCTCGCTCTACCTCACCCTCTCTCTCTCTCTCTCTCTCTCTCTCTCTCTCTCACTCGCTTTTTGTTGTTCAGTGCATTAGCAGAGAAAGGTGAGACTGGGAGCTTAAATAGCATGTCTGTGTTCCAGTCCTCCAGAGACCCTCAGACCTCTCGGTAACATTCCTCTACCCCGCTGCCCGCACCGCACCGACCGACCGAGACGCTCCTCCTCTAGTGGGCAGAGTTACAGCTTTGATCCCTGTTTGAATACAGACGCAGAGCTTTTTTATCTCAGGCTATTTATAGATATTTTGTAGAGTGGAATCAGACATAAATCCAGCCTACCTTGGAAATAAACCTGCGACTCTGTGCTTATCTGATTTGAAAGGAAATACAGTAAATAGTCACATTTTAGCGCCGGCTGCTTTAAAAACCAAACTCGTGGAAACCCATGGTGCTTACACACCTTCATAATTTTCATCAATTATAGTTTTGACTTTCCATCTCTGCATCTCAGGAGTATGGATTTGGTAACTGGTTATATTGATCCACTTAAGATGAGATAAGATGAGATAAGATGAGATAAATCGATACTAATCCTGTGGGAAATGGCAGTTTTACTTCAGCACAGACTAAACCATACACAAATCCTGATCTACTGTATTAGATTAGATGTAATTCTAAATGTCATTGATTGATTACTTAAAATACTATATTAGCATGTCTTGAGATGTTTTCTTCCTTACAGTACACACCTTCATGATTTTCACCCAAATATAGTTCTGACTTCCCACCTCTGCGTCTCAGGAGTATAGATTTGGTAACTGGTTATATTGATCCACTTAAGATGAGATAAGATGAGATGAGATGAGATAAGATGAGATGGGATGAGTTCTGCAGCAGCACAGACTAAAACCTACACAAGCACTTCAGGGGAAACAAAAAAGAAAGTACTATTTATATACCCACTCGTACAGGGAGGACGTGTACTGTATCTTGAGAAGACATTGGTGCTAGTAAGTTGTAAAGTTATCCAGCAGCTAAAGATTCATTACTGTTTTGTGAACTTTTATAAACCTTATGCGGACTACTTACACTAGCTACCCCTCTTGCTTCACGTCTGTGATTTAACTCACATGAGGCGATTATCTAAACACAAGTCATTGATCGTTTCCTGCCGAGGGGATTTCTGGACGTCGTCCACGCTGAAGTACTGAGGGAGCGTGGACCTAATGACCTGGCTGTGCTTAAAAGAAAAGAGCTAATTGACAGCTCTAGAGAGAGAGAGAGAGAGAGAGAGAGAGGTAGAGATATATATTAGATCTTTTTCCTGCTCTTTCTGTCCCAGCTTTCAGTCTTTTCCTGAAGGGAGGGGAAAAAGCAGTATAAAGGACAAAAGCGTGTCCAGTTTGGCTGTTAGCCTCAGGAGGGGTGGGTGGTCCGTGACATAACATGTCTTTATGGTGGAATAGAGTGGAGTCACGCAAGCTGGAGACGAACCTCAAATCAGAAATCACGCGGCCTCCTGAAACCCTGCAGCTGGAACCACCCGTTTCAGTCTCTTGCATTCTGCACCGTGTGTATTTATATTTATATATTTATATATTTATCGGGTTTGACCTGTTTAGTCACTTGCTAGAATTTTGCTGTTGGTTTTCTTGCGTTTATTTTTAGCTAAGTCTTGACACTCCACTCTTACTTTCTCCTACTGTCTCACTCCTGCTTGCTCGTTCCCCGAGGTGTTTCTGATAAAAACTGCCAGCTCAGAGCCGCTCGGGCCAAGTGATCTCCCCAGGAGTTTACCTTTCACCACTCCTGCAAACTTAACCAGGTCTCAGATAGGGACAACAAGGCCATGTCCGTATGGATGTGTTTGTTTTTCACCTCATTTCGGTTCTCGTCCACGTGAGTTGGCTGTGGCGTGACATTTTCAGTTATCCAAAAAAATTCATGATTTAAAAAAAAAAAAAAAAAAACTTCACTTCTACTGTTTTCAAAACACTCATAATGTTCATAATGTATACATACGGTAATGTTCAGAGATGTGATGGTGCCATTTTGACTCACCGTGCTGCCGGTGCTGTATTGTGTGTGCTGTAAATGTGCTATGTGTTACCTTGTGGTCTGTAATTTTCTATTTAATAATGTGTTGGCCATTAAAGCATGCATTTTTTTCCCTCTTTAATGATTCCAACAATATTTATACCGTTTGACAAGCAGCTCGTACACCAGTTCCTGTTTCTACGTTATCAAATGACGCTTTTCCACTGCATAGTACGGCACAGCACGGTTCAGTACAGCTCACTTCGGTTCGGCTCGGTTCGCGCTTCCACTGCAGTTTAGTACCGCTTTAGAGTAGGCGGGATTATTCGCGTGTCGTTATAGTCGCGGCGCCTCTACTGCCGTGACGTCATCGTAAACGCGCCACAAACAAACACACAACAATGGAGCATATCGACGGATTGGTGTTCTTCATTCTCGGCATGTGGATGTTTTTAACAGCAAGTCGAAGGAGTTTGTTTCAAAAGAGGCTGATGGCAGCCAAAGAAAACACAGCTAAAAAAGACAAGAGAGTTTGGGAACTTCGCTGGCGGTGCTAAATCTAGCGGTTCTGTTGTGTCTCGTTACGCAGTAATGACGATTTTCTCCGGCCAATCGGTGACTAGCAGAGTTTACACGGCACGTTTTGGTAACGGTTCGGCGCGCTTGGAACCTCGGCTGAGGTGGTACTAAAAAAAGGACCAGGTACCAGGTACTATTCCCAGTGGAAAACCCCCCAAAGGTGAGCTGTACTGAACCGTGCCGTGCCGTACTATGCAGTGGAAAAGCGCCAAAAGTCATCAAACTCAAATTTAGTTGTTCAAATCAAACAGAACACCGTTATGAGAGTTAAAAACTCTCTTTATTTCTCTATATAGTGTAATCCCTTAATACAGTAATACACCAATCCCAGTGTTTCACTAGTGCTTGGACATCATCACGGTTTGAAAGTTTTCTTCATGATCGTACTGTACAGTATGTCCTTGTTCAAAGCGTTTGCACCGTTCAAACGTTTTTACTGCAGCGAAGAGTCTCATCACCGTACTGTGCTTGAAGTCTTTCACCATGAGTCCCGGTTTGATTTGAACTGATTACTATTCTCATTGAAACATGATTCGATTGCTTATTCGTAAAATACGTTTAAAAAGCTCATCCACTTACTGTACGTTATAAACTCTTGTGAAAAAGTGTTGGTACATAAAATCCCTGTGTGGTGAAAGTGTGCGCTGGCGGAAAAACAAATCGTCTTAATGCATCACAATTCATTCACGTGGAATCAATGTTAAGAGATTGAATTAAGTAAATTCAGAGTGTTGTTTTTCTTTAATTTTTTCAGTGTAGCGTGTCCTCTCCCTGGTGTCTCTGCTCTAATTCAACAGACTCTTAAAATTAAAATCATAACTCAACCCTGATTCGTTGTTTTTTTTTTTCTTTTTTTTTATTGTATTAAGAATTTGATGACTTAATGCATCCCTTGGTGCGGTGGGTCAATAAGGATGGGGATGGAAAGACAGCGAGCTGTAACTGTGACTGTCATAGCAACCACGTTGATGTTCCCATGCATGCACAGGGAATCCGCACGCTCTAAACAATAATGCAGGAGGCAGCAGGCATATATTTAATAATTGTAGCAATACGTCAGTAGAATATGTCTACACCATCATGTCATCGTTAATCATTTTCATCGAACAGCATTTCTTGCATAACAACCTGCAACAAAATGATATGTCATGTCACGTCACGTCATGTCATGTCATGTTAAATGTTATGCTTTATATGGTATATGTAATGTTTGGTGACGTCATGTTTGGTGTTTGGCGTTACGTTTTGTTATGGTGCGTCATGTCATGCCGTGTCACGTAATGTCATGTCATGTTATTTCATTTCATATATGGTTATATAGTTCCATGTTATGTCACGTCATGTTTTGTTTAGTTATGTAATGTTACCTGTTTGTGTTATGCTGTCACGACATGTTCCTAATCAGTTACTATATGGGATGCTATGATATTTAATGTCATAGTTTATCTCATGTCATGTTATGTCTTGTCACGTCATGTCTTGTCGCATTACAGTATGTTAGGCGTTATGTCTTATATGGTACTGTATACAGTATGTGTTCGTATTATTAATTTTGTCATGTTATTTGTTATATGTTATGTCATGTTTACTTTTGTTATGTTAGTGGTTTTACGTCATGTGTTATGTCATGTCATGTACAGTATACTTACACTACCGTTCAAAAGTTTTAGAACACTTGCAAATGTCTTTGTTTTTGTTTAGTGATTTATTTTCTACATTCTACAACAATACTGCGGATTTCAAAACTATAAAATAACACATATGGAATTAGGTAATTACGTAACAACAAGAAAAACACCAGTTAGTTGTTATTTTAAGACACAGAGGTCGGCCTTTCTGTAATAGTTCCTGCAAGAACAGTATTGTCAAGTGCATTCGCAAAATCCGTCAAGCACCATAATGAAACTGTCTCTCATGAAGGCCGTCCCAGGAGGACGAGACCAAAACCTCCCTCTGCTGCAGACCAGAAGTTCATTTAGAGTTATCAGCCTGAAAAATGACCAATTAACAGCAGCTCAGATTAGAGGCGTTATGAAGTCTTTACAGAGCAGAAGTAGCAGAAACATCTCAATATCAACTGTTCAAAGGAGATTCATGCTGTTTTTTGGGACGCCTTCAGCAAAACTTTACAATGTAGAAAGAAATAAACATCAGGAACCATCATGGAGTTAGAAATTATTAATCAGCTGATTATTTTCATTTAACAACACCTCCCCAAGTGGTTTATTACTGACATAACAACCTGCTGCACATCACTGTTGCACTGTCAATGTTTCTACAGGTATGAGAAGATACTACCAGAGATTATCCTTTAGGTCATTTTAATTGTTTATAACATTTTCAGGTAACCCTATGACAATTTTGTGCCACTCTTACGAAACAGTTATAAGTTTGTGTATGAGCTGCAAAGTTACAGTACGAAAGTCCTCTGCCAAGACAGCTTGTGAATTGTTATAACAATGTTGTTATAACTGCATTTAGAAATAAACTACACGTTGGATTGTTTTGTCTAATATAAAGCGTGGCCACTTCCTTGTACGCTTGTATGAAATGCGAGAGGTGAAAGTGGTACCCAAGCTGTAGCTACAGTAGATCTCTGATCTATCCTTTTTCGTTTTTTTTTCCTAATCAGATTCACAAAAACACAAACATCCGCCGCGTAGCCGTACGAAGAGCTTCTGTGGCATATTCATATTCATGAAGCCTCTCGGGTTAGAGGCCATGAATTCCTGTAAACAGAAGCTCATCAGGGTTAGCCTGTGTGTAATAACGTCTGATGGTTATCTTGCACTGTGTTTTCCTCGAAGCCTCATCAATGTCCTCTTCACACCACACAGAACAGGAAGATAACATCAGTACTCCCGCGAGGGATGCACAAAGACCCGACTTAACGCCCGGCGCATGGACGTTTCCTCGCTATCAATCGCGGCTTTGTCTGCGTCACTACGAGTGAACAACGAGAAACTTGTTGTCTTTAGCTATTTCTATCTCTTCCTCTCTCTCTCTTTGTCTGTCTCTCGGTCTCTATGGCTCTTAGTTTCACTGCAGGAAAGTGATGTACGGGCGTGGCCATGTGGCAATACATCATTGTTGTCTTTCCTCCTCCGCTCGCTGAAAAAGCAATGACAACGTGCCGTACACTGCTAATAGTTTATTTGGGGGAAAAATTTGTTAAACCCCTTTTTTTAGGTGTGTGTAGAGAGAAGATCTGTTTATTTCAAACGTAACGTTATCTTTGAAATCTGGATGTTATAACATGGCGTGTATGACGTCAAAGGTTCATGTTAAAACGCAAATATAGTTTTAAATTTAAAATGAAACAAGTGAATAATAGAAAAATGAGGATGAAGTAGAAACAAACAATTAATTGATAATTAATTGTACCGACTAGTTATTGAATGTATTACACAATCTGTTTAGGAGGCCCGGTGGTTAGCACTCCAGGGTCCGGGTTCGATTCCCGCCTCGGGAGTCTGTGTGCATGGAGTTTGCATGTTCTCCCCCATGTTTGTTGGGTTTCCTCGGGGTACTCCGGTTTCCTCCCACAGACCAAAGACATTCAGATTAGGCTAATTGGCGTTTCCAAATTTCCCGTAGTGTCTGAATGATTGTCTGAATGTTGACCGAAAGTCCTACGACGGTTGTAAAAAAAGGGAATAAATAGTGATCACCGTTGGCCTCCATGTTCCCTAGTTGGACTACAGAGGTTCCTAGATGGATGGATGGACAATCATGTCAAACATGTCTTTGATCCAAACAAAAATCCAAAGTTTAAGTTTTGACCATCCATCCATCCATCCATGTATAATCTACAGTATACTGCATATCCTGTGTAGGGGGGAGGGGACCAACCAAGCATTGGTGAGATTCGAACCCCCACCTGCATGGAGTTGTGAGACAACTGTGCTAACCACTAAGTCACTCTACCACCTACGCTTAGACCATTATTAACTAATTAAATAATTTATATAGGAGGGTTAAAAAGGATCTGTTATCCAAAATAGACTTTTTGGTGATATTGAGGCCATGTATTAAACAAGCCAGGTAGATTTTCCCCAGTGTGACCTCATATTAGATAAGCCCGGCTTGTTGCTAATCTCTGCTGTTCTCTGGAATGGGCGTGGCTCAGAAGTAACTCATTTACATATTGTAGACACTGAAATGGTGTGTTTGGTGGAGGAGTGAAACAAAGTGATTTTGAGGTGTTTAAAAAATGCATTATCTGAGGGGTATTTAAGCTAGAGTCCGGTGTAGCTTAGTGGTTAAGGCATTGGATTACTGTTCAGAAGGTTCTAGGTTCAAACCCTACTGTACCATCACTACTTTGCCACTGTTAAGCCCTTAAACAAGGTCCTTAACTCTCAACTGCAAAGATGCATATAGAGATGAAACGTTAGTGTGTCTTCAAAATGCTGTAATCGCAATGTAATGTAACATACAGTACAGTACACACACACACACACACACACTTTGTGAGATCTGCGCTAGCTTGTGACAGAATTAGTGAAATATGGGACGTTTAAATTCCTCTAAAAGATCAGGAGGTGTTGAAAATAATTGTGTTGTAGTGAAATTGTAACTCATCAAAAATGAAAGACATGAATTTATGAAGGTTATTAACTTGGATGTAAACATGTAGCACCGTGCGCACACACACACACACACACACACACACACACACTGAACACAACACGAATGCAAATGATTTATTTATATTTATTTGTATAGGACATAAGTTTGGAACAGTTTATAGCAGCGCCACAGTCAGTACAACGTACCGTTTAATACGTGCTGCACGGCTGATCCGCTGGCGATTTAAAGCGTGTGATCAAGAATTACAATTCATGGATAGACAATTCATCGTCCTCTAGCCAAGTTTGAAAACATGAGACAGGACCATTAACACCGTGTGTGAGTCTGTAAAGATTTTAGCCTCCAGTTATTCAAAAAAGAGGAATATATCTGTATCCAAAGCAAGAGAAAGAGAGATACTGTACATACCAAAGTGTGTCTGTCTGTCTGTCTGTCTGTCTGTCTGTCTGTCTGTGTGTGTGTGTGTACGGGGGATGTGGGGTTGCTGACCTCACTCTTCGACCCAGACTGCAGTTGATAGTGTGTGTGAGTGTGTGTGAGACCCACTTGAGGAGATAGTGTGACACTAAATTAACAATGCATTAACTTTCTCCCTGGTCTCTAGATATTTGGCTCTGACCTTCAAATTGTAGATTCACAAAGCACGTACACACACACACACACACACACACACACACACACACACACACACACACACACACACACACGGGCGAACTCTTTCAGAGGTACACACCAAAGGCTTTTATTCGGCTGCGATGCCCTCCCATTGACCTGCGTTGGAGTGTGTAAACCAATCTGAAGTCCTGATCTTATGAAAGATTAAACATGGGATCAGTACGAACACGAGGCCAATTGATTTGGTGGGTTTAATTCCACATGACCTGCCAAATGAAAGAAGAGAGAGACACAAAAACAAGAAAAGAAAGAAAGAAAAAACTAAGAAAGGGGAGGAAAAAAGAACAAAGTCACCATTACACTGTAAAAAAAAAAAAACTATACCACATGCTTGTAGAACTTTTCCAATCTTTTTTTTATTTTTCATTTTGTTTATACTGTACCACAGCCCAGGTGAATGCTTTAATCTGATTGGTCGGGAGGTGTACATTATTTTAGTATGGCTCATGTCTCAGACGGTAGTTTAAGCTGCAACATGAACGGTAGCTTTATATTAATGTGCTTACACAACCCTCATCCACACGCAGAATGAAGATGAACGATCAATACGGATACCACAACGTTTAATCCACGTGTTTTTAATTCATTCTGGTTACTTTTTAATTGTAAATATTTATCAGGAATATTGAATTTATTTTAAACCCAATTACAAAACTAACTAAGAAAAACAAGTATTTCGAGACTTCTTTTATTTATGTGCTATAAATAACATCTCGTTGCCCACCTGCAGTACCCACAAGGTCCACTAGGGGAATCACTTTTTCATTCATTCATTTATCACCTTATCATGTCCAGGGTCGCTGAGGGCCTGAAGTCTATCCCAGGAGAGTTTGGGTACGAGGCGGTGTACACACTGGACAGAGTGCCGATCCAACACAGGGCACACACACACACACACACACACACTACAGGCAATTTGGGAACGGCAATTATTAACACCAAGCACAGGGAGAACATGCAACTCTGTGGCGGGAATCGAACCCGGACCCTGGAGGTGCGAGGCGACAGTGCTAACCAATACGCCACACACTCATGTAAGGAATAACAATGAACCCAACGTATCTGTCTTAAACACACATAGCGGTAATGTTAATACCGTATATCATATTAACATATTAAAAATCCGGTGCATTTTAAAATCATTTCTTTTTTCCATATTCGTACAGCAAGGTTTTTCCTTATATTTTTTTTTCATATTTTATATTTTGTCTTATTTTCTCTCTATATATTTTTCTTTCCTTGACTAAAGTTATGTTCTATATTTTATTTCTTATTTTATTCCATATTTATTTTCTATTAATAATCCTATTATTTTTAAGATCACGGGCTGTGTATGTGACAAATAAAATTTACATTTAAATCAATTTTAAAAATTCACATTCAAATAAATTAAATTCAGAATTTTATTTGTCACATACACAGGCATACACAGTACGATATGCAGTGAAATGCTTAGACAACTGCTCGTGACCTTAAAATAAAAGACTATGAATAGGAAATAAATATGAAGAATAAAATAGAAGGGAAATTTAACTAAGAAAGAATAAAATAAAATATAAAATTAAAATAAAATAACTGTACAGTACAAAAAAACACAAAAGTAAATATATGAAAAAATACAGAACAATAAGAAAAACAGCTGTACAAAGTCGAAATATAGATTTTATGGAATTTTTG
Source organism: Channallabes apus (assembly GCA_030522415.1). Lineage (NCBI taxonomy): Eukaryota > Metazoa > Chordata > Actinopteri > Siluriformes > Clariidae > Channallabes > Channallabes apus. The sequence continues at coordinate 9,242,058 of CM060114.1, forward strand.
AGTGGAATGAAGTTGGATATAAATGGAAATAAAAATGGAAATGTAATCAGAATGATTCTTTAATCTACTTTTATAGTTCTCTTGTCTGCCCAAATCATTAGCACGCAGGAACAAATCAGACCGTGTGTGTGTGTGTGTGTTTTGCACTTCATGTCGCCAGTCCCCTACAGTTTGTAGCAGATTTTCACAAATTTTAAAAGCCATATGATGAAACGCATCGCCTCGGGGACCGACTGTGACATCAAGCCGCATATCTGTAGCGTTAAACACGCGTCCGCGGTTAATCCCTGAACACGTCGGAAAAAACATATTTACAACAGTTTGACAACATTATCCCTCCTCGGTTTGGCGCCGCGGCCGTTCCCTTTGGGGGTCCCCGTGCTCCAAGATCCCCCCGCTGTGAACTGTTTTCCCAACCGTGCCACGGAAATGCTGGAGAAAAATTCATATTTTGCAGCGTGTTGTTTTCACATGCTCCGGTGGTGTAATGAATTTGTATGACATGGAGATAGATGGGTTGTAAATCATAATTAAGACGGGGAAAACAATGCTGTCAGAGAAGCACGGCAGTGCGTATGACATGGACTGGCAGACACCGGACGGGGATTGTCAGTAATGCTAATGCAAGACGAATTCATTCCCCCTGAATGCTCACCTATTTATATATTTATTTATGTCCCCCCAACTCTCCGGAGGACGTCGGAACAGTTCCGTCTGTACTGTAGGTCGACCGCACGCCGAGTGGAAGTTGCCGGCGCACACCGCTGTAGGCCAATAAACCCGTTAACTGTAGTGATAATTGTAATTGCCTGTTGCGTGTTCGCAGGTAATTGTCTCTTAACTCCTGTAAAACATCCTGCTCTTTAAACAATACACAGAAACAAACACAGGTGAGTGAGGAACGGAGACTAGAGGCAGTCAGTCGCTCCCGTGTGGAGGAGTTATTATGTCTTCTTTAATTACAGCGCTCGGGATATTAACACTACAAACCACTTTATTACAAAAACAACCAGCGAGTAACACGGCTCCGGCATGTGTGGAGCAGACAGACAGACAGACACACAGACAGACAGACAGACAGACACACAGACAGACAGACAGACAGACACACAGACAGACAGACAGACAGACACACAGACACACAGACAGACAGAGGAAAGGGATTGTTTGGGACAGCACTTTGTTATACCATGGTGCTCAAATCTGATTTGTCAGAAAGTGTTCAGTAATATTCTTTAACAGCTTTGAAAGAAAAGGAGAAAGAGAAAGAAAAAAAATGCAAGTTTGGACACTTCAAAAAAAGTCTAATTAGGGTGTGTTTTAACTGGTGTTAGTAATAATACTATCACTGATAACGTGAAGAAAATGAAGCAAGAAAGGAAGAAAAGTAATTAATTACTGTATAATTAAAAGGGAAGTTATAAAAGAAGAAAGAAAGAAAATAGGAAGAAAGAAAGAAAGAAAGAAAGAGGCATTAAGATGAGGAAGAAGGAAAGGAAAGAAAGAAAGAGAAAAAGACTGGAATTGAAAGAAGCATTAAAATGATGTAGGAAGGAAGGAAGGAAGGAAGGAAGGAAGGATGGCATTGTAAGAGAGATAGGAAGGAAAGAATTGAAAGGGAGGAATTTATACTGTAGAAGAGGGAAAGATAAGAGAAAAAATTATGAAAAATCCTAATAAAATGGAAAGCAAAAGTTTATCCCATCATGTGAAAGAAAGAAAGAAAAAAAAAACAATAGAAAAAATAAAGATAATTGAAGATAATGAGAAAATAAAGGGAAAAAATTATTAAGAAGGAGAACAAAAAGGAGGGAGGGATACAAAATACCGGGAGAAAGAGAGAAAGAAAAAAGACTTTGAGCTTTGGGGAACAATAGGAAGGAGAAGGCATGTGTGTGTATGTGTGCATGACTCTTACCATTTAAAAAATTAATTTGTTAATTAATCAATCAGTTAGTTAAATAAACACACACAAACACAAAACAGCTTGCAGGGTGCCATTACTTTCTGCCCCGCGACATCTGGACGATCCGCGCTTGTGCTAGATTACAGGTGGGTTGGCGTGGAGCTCGGCGTGGCTACAGATAGCCGAGGCTGTGTAGCGCAGCGTGCGGAGAGGAGCTTCAGCCAGCTCGCGGGGACGTACACACACCGGCAGATGTTTCAGTCTGATTAAAGGTGCAGGAGAGAGACGATTTAAACACACACACACACACACACACACACACACACACAGCAAGCATTTCTAACCCACATGAAAACTTATAACACGAATATAAAAGTCTCATACTGTACGTCTCCTGCCGAGTGGACAAAAAAGTCCATAACAAAAAAAAAAGTGTAATAACATTGATTTTTTTTTTCTTTTTTTAAACGCTACCAAGATGAAAGTCGCTCGATAGCTGCTTGTCACTGAATCGGCTCTTATTCTTTTCTCATTACTGCTAGATAATGAGATAAACTCAAATTATTCATGAAATGTTCGTACAGACAGTAGATGAGACCTTAATACTATTAATATGTCTAATAGACTTTTTGCTCCTAATACTCTCATGGGTAACACTAATGGTGTTAAGGTGGAATTTTGTACCAGAGGTGTTCAAACTTTTGCACACGCCACAGTTTACCATCATTTCTATCATTATTCATTCATTCATTTGTCATTTACTGCAGCATAGAAAGTGCTGGGACATATACATACTGTATAATCCAACTTTTTTTTTTCCTGTTTGTTGTCACCCAACCCATACACGATGGATTACAAAACTTTTCTAATTCTAGAAAATTCTTATATTCTAAGACATAAATATTCTTTTTACATTCGCATTATATTTGAAGTGATTGTTGTGCGCGACAGGAGTCACATAGACGTTTTAATCTAGTCACCAAAACACTGTGGGGGTACAAACTTTTGCACGCCAGTGCATAAATACGGACTATATAGTTAATATTTGATAGTATACTATATAATGTAGAGTTTGTTTCTATTATCAACTCAAAGTTTACAGTAGCAGCACACGTTGCGTGTTTCATCCTCTTACACCACAGCGATTAGATCTTTTTTTATTGATTTATTATTTTTTTTTATCTGACATACTGTACTGTCATATGAGAAACCAGAAATATGTTGGGAAAAACTTGGAGGTTTTCTAACTAGCAGTTCTTGATTGTCTGATACTGGAGACTCCTTCCTTAAATGTTAAATAAACACCCCTTCACCGCTAAACCTTACAGTACCTTTAAAACCGTATTAGATCAAGCACATTCATGTAAACTGGTGATTTGCATTCGCCCTTCAACACTACAGAGTTCCTAACCAATCAGAATTGAGCATTTTAAAGTGCTGTGATGTAAATAATTATCGAACAACAGCTACAAGCTCACTAGCTACTAACACAAGGCTTAACCCCTGATCAAGGGCACTACTTTGTGTGTGGAACAAGGGATTGTACGGTACACCCTACAATACATTCTGTCGCAAACTAGCTTTCTATTTAACATTATCTGGGGTTCAACGGTGTTAACCAGACATTCGCTGGTATTCTAAAGTATAATAAGTGGAAATATAAAGTAAATGTTTTAAGTATCACCGGATTGTCCACCACCTCCATGGTTTATTCTGCTCACCTTTTTGTCTACATACAGTAGTACTTGTAAGAATTTAAAACAACTTGGTTATCACTCCTAATAATTGCACTAACTGACAGTCGCCAGTTCTACCATTGGCGGTTAGTTACAGTTGTTCCGCCAGACGTGGAAGGATATGTGTTGCGTAATAAACAAACAAATAATCGATAATAAATGGTGATGGCGGGAAAGATGTACAGTATAAAAAGCCATATCATACTCAAGGTCGTGCTGGTTGTGTATACAGCCTTATCACGCCTGTGCTGATATTCAGTACAACAGCACCCCCTCTCGTGTGATTTTCCTCAAATCAATTTAAATGTGTTTGTTAGCGAGTTCAGCCCGCTATAAACTTTTGTCCGTGCATTGATTTGCAAACGTGCGCTTCCTCATTCAGCACTTTCAAAGTGTCGATAAAAGTACCCTGATATGCAAAGCACCTTGGACACGTTTTTTTTTTTTTTTTCATCTACACAACTCAGCACATTCCAGCATAATTAGCAGCTATATTTGGTTAATGCAAATGTTAAGTGGTTTAGATCGGCCGTATTTAAGTGCTAAATCATCTTTCACGGCACGTCACGGAGCAGGTGTTTAGGAGAGCCAGGCAGGTGGTAAGCTGGAGAGAGCGAGATAGCGATGGTGGGAATGGTTAATGGGTGGTGTGTGTGTGTGTGTGTGGGGGGGGGGGGGGTTAAAAGAAAGGAACATGCTCTGAAAGTGATGGGAGCGTCAGGATGGAACCGCAGCCTCTCCCGCGACTGTCGCAGCCTCTCTCGTAACTGTCACTGAGATCTGTGGCAGTGCAGCAAGCAGTACACGACTCAGCCTATCCACTGCTGTCACACCGCTGTCACCCGGCACCCAGAGACAGAGGGAGGGAGAGGGGGGGAGATAGGGAACGAGAAGGAGCGAGAGAGAGGGGTGACCTGTCGCAGACTGATAGAGCATGAACTAGACGGGTTAGACTGACACTGTGGAAGTGAAAAAGAGAGAGAAAGAGAGAGAGAAATGGGGAAAAAGAGTGAGAAGTGTTTCTCGGCAAAGTACTTCTGTACACAGTTTTGTGAGTCATGTTAAAAATTGCTCGGCATGCTTTAACGTGTAATATATTAAAGATGTGTCCGATTGAGAGGGATGACATTAATAACCATATTGCCTTGATGTAGTGGCGAGGCTTTTATACTTGACTTAAGCTATACGCTACATTTTAGAGTTTTTATTAGAGCAACCCTACAACACACAGCTGGAAACTGTATCAACAACCTACAGTACAGTGCACTCGTCTCATACAGTAAAGCGGTTAAACTCGAATGGTTTTCCGACATTTCTTTGTCCCCAGGTTCTAAATATAACTCAAAAGGACCTGAGAATAGCTCCAAAAACTGGGCCATTGGAACAGTTTGGCACAACTGTACAGTATGTACTTGGAGTTTCTTTGCAGAAATATACTACACTGAATTCATGTGGTTAGCACTGTGGCCTCGCACCGTCCAGGGTTCATGTTGGATTTTGCATGTTCCCCCCTGTTCTTGGTGGGTTTCCTCCAGGTACTCCGGTTTCCTCCCTGCAGATTAGTCTAATTGGTGTTCCCAAGTTACCTGTAATAGGTAGGTACAGTAGCTGAGTGTGCGCGTTCTTGTGCTCTGGGACGGATTGGCACCCCATCCAGGATGTACCCCAACAAGTCCCTTGGGATAGGCTCAAGTCCTCCTGTGACCCTGAACAGGATGAGTGGTATAGAGAGTGAATTCAGCTTGTTCAATATCAAATGGTGGCTGTGGAGTATTTTTAAACCAGGACAATCTGGTATCTGTCCTGTCCTGTTATCCTTCCCAAGCTTGGGGCAGCATGATTAGAGCCCTAATGGGCTTATGTACTTGATGTAGTTCCCACTAGGTTTAATAATAACTCAATGAAAGCTAATCCTTTGCTCGGAAAGTCCACACAGCAGCCACACACCAGTCTTATTTCATATGCTGCAAAGATTCATTCATATGCTGAGAATTTACCCTTTATCCTGACAATTTACAAAAAACACCAGGCTTGTTTGATTTTGCACATTTCTTTGTCTATTTGCTTTTACCTATACTTTATATGTATATACTTAACCTATGCTGTCCTTTTACACTACCTGTACTGTACTTTTAGTCTTTTGGATTTGATATTTTCCTTTGTAAACTCTAATCTTACTGTATTAAAAATTTTGCACCTTGTGTTCTTGTTTTTATTCTTTATCCTTACTGTAAATTTTACTGCAAATTATTTTTAATAGAAATCTTTTAACCTTTCCATAGTTTTATCGCTGGCAGTCGTAATAAACCGTTCACTGCATGTCACACTTTGTATAGTCGTGTATGGTTATGAATTTGCGTTTGTAATGCAGTAGTGAGCGTAACGCATGGTGATTGCACAGCATGTAGAAAAACAAGCAAATCAACAGGACTTCTCAAAAAGCAACTTTTTTTTTCACGTTCCTAAATAATTGTAAAAACTAAGTGAGGACCTCATGATACATTCTTAAACAGCTGATATACGCCACCACAGTTTCACGTTCTCACCTTCTGTGTAATGTGTATTCACAGTGAATGGATTTAGTTGATCCATCTTAAGTCAGCGCTTTATCGAACACTCAGCTTCCCACTAAGTCTAACTTTGAAAAAAAAAAAAGGGATAAAATAAAAGGTCCTCTGTTGTGCCTGTTTTAAATTGAGGAATTGATTTAGGTTCTGTGTAGAATCAAGCAACAGAGGATTTCTTTCTTTAGAAGTCAAACGGCTTTAGAAAAGTACGGCTCTTTACTTCGTCCCTTTTGTGAAGGAATGCTTAAAGTTATTGTTTAGAACCCTGCAGATGATTTCTAAAAAAAAATATATATATATTATATCTGGCACTATAAAGGGTTTGTCTGTGGGAGTTGTTAACTGTGCTATGAAAAATATTGTGTAATTCACAATATTACACAATTATTATTTTATTATAACACACATAATAGTTTATGACTGATGCTTCTTCGCTGTAACACATTTATTTCACTAATCATTGTGCCGGGCCATATTATATCTGTGGACTGTTTATTTTTTTTCACAATTACAAAAAAAAAAAAAAAATACAATCCCAAATAAGGCCTAGCTCATTTTTTTCCCACAAGCACCTTCATCCCGGAGATTTCACACAGTGTTAGTTTGCCACCCCAAGTGGGCTGGTATTGAACAGTAAGGGTCAATTGCAGTGTGACTTACTGAGGGAACTGTTCACCGGAGGAGGTATAGGGTTCGGCACGAGCTCACGGTGAGATCTAAAACTCAGGCATGTTCGAGCCTGAGAAGGTTTAATTCAATCCCATCACCGGTGTTGAGCACATTTCACCTGGAGAAACGCCACTCAGACACACAAAGTAGGCCAGTTCGTTTCATAACACTACCTGGGGCAAGTGATACGTCTGCTGACAATGCGGCTCTGAAATAGTAATTCACCTTATTTTGGCACAGGGGACAATGGTAGCAGATCATGTGCTGATCTTTGAGTTTCCAGATCTCTAATTTTAGCTTTTCCGAACATTGATTTCTCTCTCTCTCTCTCTCCCTTCGTCACACTGTGACCCAATGGGCCTGTAATCGATGTCTCAGGGTCACAAGGACTCACGGATCAGCCATGCGGGGCAGGTGGGGAACATGCTAACTTTAGAAAGTCACGCTCTCTCGGGTTACCAAGCTGCTTTGTGTGGTTTTGAGATAGCTGAGTCATTGCACAAGGCTGAAAGGATAAACGTGGAGAAAAGTGGAGAAAACTTACCGCTATCTAGCGTGTAACAGTTGCAATAAAGAAATGAAAAAAATATTTAAAACATTTTCTAATCATAATAAAATGACCAATAATGGGATGGTACAGTTTACTTGTGTTTGTGTTCTAGAATAACATTTACATTTAAAGTTACAGCTTTAAACAATATGCAAAGCACACTTACTGTAGCAGCTGCTGTTAAATACAGTACTGACACTGGAGACTCCTTCCATGAATGTTAAATGGTCAACTGTCCTTTTAATAAAACTCCTCCATATCATCAATCACATCATTTTTCTTGGTTTATTAATAACATGTTTTAAATAAGTTTATTTATAGCCTTACATGATTTATAGTAAAACAGGAGTGTATTACTTTTATTCATAATTTTTAAATGAATGACTAAACTAATAGTATACAGTATAGCGCTGTTTATTTACTGTATCCAGTAGAAAACACAGACGGTCATCTCAAATAAAGTCAAACTCAAATTACACAAAAAGTAAAGCTTAAGTAACTCAAACTTTTCAAATATTACATGTGATGGAAATAACATAAATAGCATTAATCATACAAATAACTTATATCCTTTAATGTTAACAGCTTAAAAACTCAACGTATACAAATAATAAAATAGATCAGACAAGACTAATAACTTTAAATAATTTGAATATCTTAAATAATACAGTGGTAATATCGTACTCAAATCATACAAATACCTCAATAACGTAAATATGTCAAATAAATATCTAAAATATCTAAAATATCTCAACACAAATAACTCAAATCATACAATTGATTATAATAATTCAAATAATTTAAATAATTAAAAATAGCACAAACTGTACAGTACAAATATCTCAAATAACTCAAGTTATACAATTAACTCAAATATTTTAATACCAATAACCCAAATTACACAGAAAAACTCAAATACTGTATTTCAGATTCAATTCAATTTTATTTATATAGCGCTTTTAACAATGGTCATTGTCTCAAAGCAGGTTCACAAAAAATTAAAAAGATTTTGTTAGAAAAGAAAATATTTGGAGGTGTGTATTTGTGAGAAAAATGTGTTTAGGTAATAATGAGATGAATGAATGATAAATAAAATGTCTCTGATGAGCAAGCCAAGGGTGACGGCGACGGTGGCAAGGAAAAACTCCCTGAGATGTCATTAGGAAGAAACCTTGAGAGGAACCAGACTCAACAGGGAACCCATCCTCATTTGGGCGATAACAGATAGAAATGATATAACATTATGTGTGTTGTGCAGGTGAAAATTCAATATGACAGAAATTATTTAAATTGACATGAAGACCAGTTCAGCATAGGGACGAGTCAGTAGGTGCAGAGGGCAGATGAGGTCTGGATCACTGGAAGCACAGGAGCAGCATGTGTAGCTCCAACCATCATAAAGCTGAATCCAGCTGGAGCTGGTCCTTCTCTGGATGCCTCAGGAACCTGGTAGTTGCCATTCGGTATAGGTGTACTGGAGTATGAGTACTGGGATGAGTTATGTGTATGCCAGATTAAAAAGATGCGTCTTGAGTCTACTTTTGAACTGAGAAACCGTGTCTGCTCCCCGAACACTGTCTGGAAGGCTATTCCAAAGCTTTGGAGCTAAATATGAAAATGCCCTACCCCCTTTTGTAGATGACATAAATAAATAAGTAAATTAATATTTAATTAAATATCTTTAATGTCATTATTTATGTAGCTCAAATACAGTAATGCACATCATGACAATACCTCAAGTCAATCAAATAAAACAAATGATCAAATAACTCGTCATACAGCAAATAACACAAACAAGTCAAATAACCTAAAGTTAGGTCAAGTAATTAAAATAACACAGATTAGTCAAATAAAACAATGCCAATAACACAAATAACGCAAATAATTATTAATTAATTGCTTACAAACAATGTAGTTGATATATAATAAAAATTACTCAACACTAATCACGCGAATAAGTCAAATGATGTACATACTGTAACTCTCATTACTCATAACTCAAAGAACTCAAATCTGCCAAGTAAATCAACTAACTTAAAGTAACTCAAATAATGCACATAATATAAACTATTTACAGTAATATTAACACCTTGAATAATTCCAATAACTAAAAAAAAATCTGAAAGGTTGCGAATGACACAATTGTTATGAACGAAACCAAATAAGATAAATCAGCTTACTCTGTTAAATAACTTAGATACTGTATGTCCTTAGTAGCTGGCGATGCTAACTGATAGCCACCGCTGTGCCGATATCTTCCTCTCCTCCCCGTTTAACGTTTTAGATTTGGATCCAAATCATCAAGCTAGCAACTCTACTTTTTTTTTTCCTTCCTAAAATCTCTATTAAGTCCTGTGCAATCAGTTCAGCTACATGCCATATCACTCCAGGTCGTTTGGAAACACAGTAATATATGCACCTCCGGGCGACGCACATGGGCCGGCAGGCAGTCCTGCTGACAGATGGTGGCTTTAATATGTTCGGGCTTTGATCACATCTACAGGGGACATGGTGTTGGAAGCAGCAGATAAACCGTTTAATATATACCGTGTCCCCAGGCTCGGTGAAGGAGGGGTGGTGGGGGTTAGTGCTGGGATGGCATCGTCGATGTGAAGCTGAGATGAAGCAACTTGTCTGAGGTGGAGTTGACAGTTTCTGAAATTGCGATCTGAGGTTTTTTTTTTGTTTGTTTGTTTGTATTTTTTTGGACGCTGCTGCTTCTGCTAAGTCGCAAAGCCGAAGTTTTATGGTGTCAGGATGAATTTGAGTGTACGGAGTTCTCACCACCATCCAGGACTTTATCAGTAAACCATTCATTAAATGCAGCTTCATTTATAAATACTTCCTCCAGCTCCAAGGTTCCTGGTTCCCCAAGGCCATGCAGATCTGCTGCATAGTTCTATCGGATCTGAATAACAATAAAGCTCTTTATTCTCCTCGATCCTGAGCTCGGGTTGCTGTTTGTGTGGCATTTCGCACACTTTCCCGCGGTCCTTCTGGCTTTTCTCCATGGTTCTCAGGTTTCCTCCCACCCTTAAAAAAACAAACCAGTGGACAGATCGGCGAGGCGAAGTTGCCGCTAGGTGTGAATGAGTGTGTCCACTGAGTTCTGGCATCAACCCCAGAGTGTTCTCCGTGTCCGGTATTTCCTGAATAGGTGCCGGATTGTGCTGCTGCCGTCCCGGCCTCGATAAAAGGCTTACTGAATATAAATGAGTCGCTTTCTGTATTTTGGAGTGTAACCACTTTCTGATTAAGTTCCTGCATTAAAACAGCACATGTGTGAAAGCAGGTTAAATAAGATTTGCACGTTTGCAGGTGATCACCGTATCCTGGCTTTGGGTGTGTATATATATATATATGTGTGTGTATGTGTGTGTGTGTTTGTTTGTATTCTCGGGGTGCCCCGTGCTAATTTTCCACCCGGCTGCTGTTAGCAGCAGTGTGGAGAGCAGCAGCCCTGAGGGTGAACCCCGCCAGGCGGGGGAGAATCGGGTCAGAGCCACTGGACTGGGTAATGACTTTCCACGACTCTCCACCATCCCACTCTTCTCTCTCGCTCTCTCCCTCTCACACTTTCTTTGTCACACACACACTGAACGAATTCTGACACTTTTCGTTCCTCTTTGTCCTCTTTTTGTCCCACTTTAACTCCCTTTCTCACTTGTTCCTTTTTCGGTTTAATGATGATGGCCGGCTTGTCTTCGTCTCTCACATGGGGCTGTCAGGATTCAGCTCGGAGTGCATCTAAATTTAAACCCTCGCTTTATCTTACTTTGTCTCTGCTATGCTTTGCTGAATATTATATACGTCTGTATCTCTACAATATAGAAATGTCAGTAGTTGGTCCGTCTTGATGTCACTGATCTGAATAATGAATTCACTACTGGAGGGAATTTCCTTTTATTTATTTCATCATGACTTAATCGTGTCACATTCCGGCCTGAGAGATTATTATTATTATTATTATTATTATTATCATTATAAAAAATATATTTTCCAGTCTCTGCTTCATATGGTATGATACAGCAATGAATCTGAATCTACATTCTGACACCATTAAAACCACCGGCCTAATATTGTGTAGGTCCCCTTGAGCAATCAAACCGACTCGGACTCCACATGCCCTCTGAAGCCGCGCCGTGGTCTCTGGCAAGAAGACATCCTTTAATTAAGTTGCGAGGTGCGGCCGACTCATTTGTCAAGCACATCCCATGGACACTCGATAAGACTGAGATCAAGTACCCACCTTGAAGTCTTTGTCATGTTCCTCAAACCATTCCTGAACCATTTTTTTGCAGTGTGTCAGGGTGCATTACGCTGCTGAATGAAGCCACTGCCATCATGGAACATGAAATAATGTACTTGGCCTTGAACAATTTAACATTTTTGGAATCACATTACCTCTGTGGGCTCGCCTTTCTCACGTAGTGCATCCTGGTGACCAGGCCACCTTCTTCCACTGCTCCATGATCCAGCTCTGATGCTCACGTGACCCTTTTGTGGTAAATTCAGTGGTGTACACGGGTCATCATGGGCACCCTGACCGGTCGGTATCTACACACCCCCGGTATCGACACCAGCATTAACATTAGCTCTTCTGTGGGATCGGACCAGACAGGCTAGCCGTTACTCCCCAGGTGCATCAGTGAGTCCATGACCCTATGACTGCTTCATCATTTGTCCTTCCTTTGAGCACTTTTGGTACAGTAGCTCCTGAACATTGCACACTGAACACCTCAAACACTTGCTGTTTGGTAGATGATCCTTATTCTTGCCCTTTTTCTGGCTTCCAACACACCAGCTTGGAGAACTGATTGGTCACTTGCTGCCTAAATACTGTATATCCCAATCCTTTGACTAGGTTGACTGGTACCACTGTCAGGAGATAATCATTAATCTTAATGTTTTGTCTTATTAGTGTACTAAAATTGGTAAGCTACAGTAATTCAACCCTGATGAAGACCATGACGTTCCCACTGTGTCGTAAAAATACTTTGTTGGATCATCTTTTTTTCTTTTTTAACATGTCCAAAAAAAACGTGGCAGCTCCTCATCAGGGAGACGATACCACGTCCTTCACGGTTTCTACTCCATGTTCTACAGTATACAGTAGCGTAGTAGTGCTGATATTTGATTGGTCCAACACAATCATCATTTCAACACAAGAGCGTCTTGAAATTTTAACGGTATATAATAAAGTGTTTTTTTTTTGTTGTTGTTGTTGTTTTATATTCTCATAATTCTCATAATGTCGTTCCAGAGCTTCTACTTCGACATCACAGTGTTCACCAATGTCAATTCGTTTTGGTTATAAAAGTAATTTGGGTACGTTGCTGAATAAGAACATAACCATTTTATATATTTTATTCTCTCTCTTTCTCCTCTTATCTCCCACGACAGTTCGGTGCCTGAATAGTCCACTGCATTTCAAAAGCCTCTCGTGTCCCTTGTGGCTGGTGCAGAGGGTCTTTCTGTCTCCTTTCTGCTTCTCACAACACGTCTTACTGCGCTAAAGCGCTCTGATCTCGTAAGAGTAGCACAGTTTGCCAGGGGAGTGTTTACGGAGCGGAGGTGAAACTGAGGAAACTACTGGATTGGAGTAAATACTTCAACACGGTCTGAATTTTAAAATGCACAATTGTACTTTTTCTTAATCCTCATACTTTTTAATCATACAGTCAGTCATCATACCTTCAAACCATTGTATTTCTTTCTTTCTTTCTTTCTTTCTTTTAAGAGCACATCTTCAAAAAGAATTTCTAACCCGTGCTTTAACCAATACAAGATTGATATCAATATCAGAATTAATCAGTATTATTATGATTATCTTAAACACTCGTCTCTTTATTCTCTTTTGCATCATTATACAGTACAGTAGGTGCTACATTTTAATGCAGTGAGGCATTAAGAACTAAATATTGACTAGGAATGTTAACGATTAATTGCTGTTAAGAATTGAAATGAGTAAAAAACGTATATTAACCAGTAATGTTTGTTTTGCATCATATTTTTCCATTGATTATTACATTACTATCCACAAGAGGGCAGTTCTCCTGTGATGTGCCTCCGGTTATCATTAATTGTTAAAGATTAACATCTTTACATATCAGTTAAGAAAAATGTTCGAAAGGTCCATTTATTATTGGCAACATTTTCTTAAGCCCGTACTTTATAACAGTGCTGCTGAATTCTCTACTCGGATTGGTTTGTGGATACTGTAGTACTGCAACAGCATTTTATAGCTTCTATAATAATAATAGGAAGTACAACGGGCTTGGATTCAATGCTTCATTACTTGGACTAAAATGCTTGGACTAAAAAGGGGCGTTCAAATCAAAGTGGGACTTTCTTTGTGAAGAATAATAGACGATCTACCTTCTAACATCGAGGTAGAAAGTTTTCTCAGTCCTACTGTACGCCTGAGCCATAATCAGACCACGTGTCTGATTCACGTCTGAAACACCGGCCTCTCAGGAACTCCTTTTAATGTCCCAAACATGTGGAAATGTCTCGGAGCGAGGTCAGGACTGTACAGGTTTCAGTTTCCAAAGCAGAGTGCAAAATATGTAACTACTGTATAAGCAGATAAAACATTTTATGATGATGTCTTTTTGAAAAATGAAAGAAAGAAAAAATATGCACTAGGAGGGTGAAATGAAATTAAACATTTTGGAATATGCCATTTTAAAGAGAAAAAAAAAGGAATAACTGTGTCAGGTTGCATCACACCACCGCTACACTGATTATTTATTTATGAACTTATTTATGAGTCAGGATGTCCAGTGTGTGTTCGCGTGTGCTGGATGGTCCAGCCAGAGGAGACCCCCCGCTGTCAAATCCCTCATTAATTGCGCTGCATTATCATCATGACGGCGCCGGGAGACACACGGCCCCCGGATTAGCCTCATTCATATTCCTCATAGCAGAAATACTCATCATCATGTTAAGTTTATTTAAAGACACGAGTATACATTCTTTTATTACATGCTGTGATCTGTTTGGAGTTACTGCGTCTGAAAGTCCATCCCCGTGTTTCTACAAAGCTGTTACTAAAGGATGAGTGGATTCCCTATGCACCTCAGTCTGAGATATCAACACAACACTAATAAACGAATCAGTTGCAGTCAGTACGAGCCAATGTGGAGATGATAATATACATCTGTGTCTAAAAAAGAAAAAAGCGTGACTCACTTCCCCTTAACCTGCCAGCCTGCACTCTCTGTCCTTCTCATATACACCAGATGGACTGCGTTATCAGATAATAACATCTTATTACTGTGTGTGTGTGTAAAATTATCCAAGCCTGTCAACTGTTAGAGAAACGGTCACGTTCAGATCTTTTTGGATTATCCTGCAGACCACAGAACCGTGATCCAAATGATCGTAAATAGCCCCGAGTAATCCGTTAAGAACGTACAGAATAATTCTGCACATGATGTGTGAAATGCAGTCGCCAGTCCGTGAGGACGCAATGAAACATCAACGTAATTACAAACACCACAGTAGATTATTTTCCAATAACGACACGTCCAACTGCGTTTTATTCTTATTACTCTACAGCGGTTTTCTATCATATTTAGTGTAACTATTCATGTTTTTTTTTTTTTTTTTTTATCCATTTAGATTCTCATGTAACAGCCACAAAACAAGTCTTTTCCTTACCTAGGAACACTTTATTTTCTTTCTCTTTGAAATTAAAAAGCCAAAAAAAAAACAAGCAAAAGAAAAACAAACGCAACCATGAAGATGTCATGAAGATATCTGAAAACGTCAGCTTGACATCTGCCTGTTGTGACGCTCTGTCACTGGAGACTCCTTCCAGGAATCTATACAAATACAAGAAAGGTTTTGTCTGGACATCGGTCAGACCTCGCCCTTTCAATGCTTTATCATGCGCTCTTTCAATGATATCTTTAAGTTTCATACGTTGGACGACCCGAAACCAGTCTGTCGAGACAGATTTTGTCACAGCATCGCGCAAATCTGGCTGGATAGAATTTTGGCAGTTCTCCTGTAGTTGCCTGAAGTTAAACCTGCATCATAAAGGAAATCAAAATGTTCAGTAGAAGTGAAGTTATAAGCATTTATGTTCCAGATTATAAACCAGAAGTTTCGACAGTGTACTGCGCAAGTGTCAAACTGTGGGCGCTTCTTACTGTAAATCGACCGCTGGACAGAATTTTATGAAACTTTAGCAGTACTTAGATCTCTGCCTGAAGTTTAACCTGCACCATAAAGGAAATCAAAATGTTAACTATGTAAAAGTGATGCTATGAACAGTTATGTGCCGGATTTAATAATTTACCTTACAATAAATTACTAATGCGCTACTCGCTCAATGTTTAAAAAACACCTGCACCAATAGATATTAATTAGAAAAGCTAAACTGGATATATTCACTAGGATTAGGTCATATTTTCACTTTGGCTGAAATAACAGCGCTGACGTGGTTATGAGTGAATATTAACACGCCGGAGTCGTTTTAAGACAAAACTTGATCTTTATCTGATCTACTTCTTCCGTTTCTCATCTGTGATTCTCCCTCCGATTACCGAACATGGAGTGTATTTGTGTCAGACGGTGAAAGAAGGACAACTTAGTGTAAACAAGGCGTACTGTAAGATACTCAACCTTACAGAATGTGATTTCTTTGTATTATTAAGTTAGACAGAGAGTTCTGCTGTACAGAAAGACACACAGACATGTACGTGGACTTCAACCTCAAATAATAATAATAATATCACTGATTACATTAAAGATTGGCAGATTATTTTTAGCTTTAAACTTTTAACTATTTCTATAAACTATTTAACCAACAACGACGTGTACTAACGCTAATGTTAAATAAAGTGAAATCTACTCAACAAGTGTTCCTATGCAATTTTCTGTTGCTTTATAACATCACAAGATACATAGTTTTATTATTATTATCACTATTAGTTAGAAGTTTTACCATAAAATGTAACTGTAAATGGGTAAATCGTACATGTCGATCTTTAATATATACAGATCAGCCATAACAGGACGTTGCCAAGTGTTCCGGATATGGTATAATGGATCGGACCTGTAGATCTGACTTGTTCTCCTGCGTGTCTCGGTGTTGGGCTCCCAACGTTGATGTGTTTATGTGTGATTGTAATGCTGTGGCTGTTCTCTGTAAAGGAAATTGTTGTGGTAGATGTTAAATGAAGCACTTCAGGCTGTCCAGTTATGGAGAAATAATCAACTTGAGTGTAATAACAGAAACACACTGCTGGATATTTTTCTATACCGGCGCATCCTGAGTGATTTATTCCTATGGAAAGTGGAAATGCAGGCAGTTGATTGCCAAGTATGTTTCCTACTTCTGTCTTTCTGTTTTTTTTTTTGCTGATACATCATTGAAACAAAACCTTTCACTTTTCTTTACACTACATGAAACAAATCACTGTTCGCTTTGCTAAATATTCATCCGGTCTACTCTTTATTCGTACTGTATATACTTCATAGTCAGCTCTACTTGAATTGAACACACACACACACACACTCTTCATTCTCCTGCTGCGGCACACCGGCCGCGTATATCACAGGTGTGTCCTGCTGTGAGACGGATCATAAACATGTTTTTACACGACTCTCAGGGTACTGTCCCGCCGCTTGTTTATTATCTGTAAAAGCAGCGGTGTTAAATAAACGCACGCTTAACCCCGCCCCTGAAGGAGATCTCACACTCATACACACACACACACACACACACTCACACTCACACACTCACTCAGTACTCATTCCCCTGCATCGCTGGTGCTCAGGTCTGATACACACTACACGCTGTGCCCCCTGCTGGTGGTAGACAGTCAAACGTTTGCATTCGGGAAGGTCGTTATTATTATTGAGTTGTGGGCGGAGCCTTGCCTGACATCACTGACACACACACACACACATACTGTACAATCACACACATGTGATTTGTTTTTTCACAAGATTTCCTTTTTTATACACATGTGAAGATTTTTTTTCACGTGAAATGTTTTTGCAGTTAGTTGATTTTCACGTGTGATTTTATTTTTCTCAATGCATTCGCTTTAACACAGGGTGTGCGCACGCGGTTTATTTATTTCCACCTGGATTGAATCCCAAAAAATTTATAGATTTTTTTTTTTTGTTTTTTAATATATGAGGACTCTTTTTTTTTTTTTTTACAAGAGTCGTTAATTTTCATATGTGATTTATTTATTTACTATTTTCACAGTTTTTTCGATGTTTTTTCGATATTTCGATGTGATTTTTTTTCACACGTCCTTGATTTTTTTTTTTAGATTAAATAATGTTCATGTGTGGATTTTCTGTGCAATGTTTTCGCAGATTTTTGTGGAATTTTTTTATGCAGTTTGTAGAGTTTCACGTGTGATTTTTCCATAAAGTGATTTTCAAGTCTGATACTTTTACAAGGTTTATTAATTTTTCATCTGACTTTTTTCCCCTCAGAATTCATACAAAATAATTTTTTTTATGAGATTTATGAGAATTTTCATGTACATTCACATTTTTTTTTTTTACGTGTAACGTATGTTTTTCCATCTTAAACAATAATAATTTGCATATAATAAACATTTGTTACAGTTTTACATGTAGGAAAGACGAAAAAAAATTTTTTTGTTCAATTACACCTTTTACTCTACATGTTCACTTTTCACGCGTTATTGAAGTGATTTTAATTCGCAGTGTGTTTGAATACAAGTGCAACTTCGCCGCTAATGACGATAAAATAAACACAAACCTCCCTCATGTGGAAATGTGATTTTTTTTTACCGTACACGTTTCTCTACTATTCTCTCTCGCTTCTTGTAAACTTTACATTTACTGTAGATGTAGCTTTTTTTCCTTCTTTTTCTGTTTTTTTTTTGTTTTTTTGCTGGGGGCTGAACTCTGAACGCATTGTGCCTGGGCGTTTTATTGAATCGGCCACAGAATGGGGAACAAACCGTGTGATTGGAGCTACAAAGGCAGGCGTTCTGATTAAAAACCTTTTCAGACCTGCTTAGAGCGGGGGGGGGGGGGGGGGGGCTGCGAGAACCAGGAACGATTGTTGCCTCTTAAATCTCCTCCATCCCTTGGCTTTCATTGCCAGTAGATTACTGCACTCCTTACTATTCTTCCTGCGGAGTTCTTTGCGCTAGGCTGCTTAACTTTAGAATACACACATCTAACACACGCTCTCTCTCTCTCTCTCTCTCTCTCTCTCTCTCTCTCTCTCTCTCTCTCTCTCTCTCTCTCTCTCTCTCTCTCTCTCTCTCTCTCTTTCTCTCTCTCTCTCTCTTTCTCTCTCTCTCTCTCTCTCTCTCTCTCTCGCTACCTTTCTACCTCTCTCAGTTTTTTTTTTTTTTTTTATCATCCCTTTCTGGCACATGAAAAGCTTTAACTGAGGCTCTTTCCCAAACAGCCCCGGATAGAAACCGGCTTTCTCTCTGCTCAGCATGCAGCCCTGCTCTACACTGATTTGGACCTACAGTAATTGCTGCGGAAGTTTGTAGAAGTCAATGAGGATTAAGCGGGCAGAGTCCTGAGTGGCAGGCAGAAGGGTTTGAGAAGAAGAGAAGAATTTATGTGTCTTCTGTTCCCTCTAAATCTCTCTCTCTCTTTCTCTCTCTACACAGCTCTACAGCACTAGAGATCTGTCTGAGATTTTCCTTCTTCACAGGGTTCTAGCTGTTTTTTGGGGGGTTATTCATGATTTTCATTCATTCAGAGCTGTTTCGAATCTATTTGCGTTGTTTATTTGAAATTAACTATTTATGGGTAGCCCGATACCCTCTACTGGACACTCTGTGGATGTTTATACTCACTGAGATTAACTTACTGAACATTTTATAATAGATAGACTGATACAGTAGATCCATCCATCCATCCATCCATCTAGGAACCTCTGTAGTCCAACTAGGGACCGTGGAGGACAATGGTGATTACAACTGTATTTATTGCCATTTTACATCCTTGGTAGGACCTTCGATCAACATTCGCGCGCGTATTACTGTACACAGTACAGGAAATTTGGGAACACCAATTAGCCTAGTCTGTATGTCTTTGGATTGTGGGTGGAAACCAGAGAACCTGGAGGAAACCCACCAAGCACTGGGAGAACAATCAAACTCCGTGCACACAGACCTTGAAGCACTAATCGAACCCAGACCCTGAAGGTGCAAAGCGACACTGGTATCCACTACACCTTCTTTTGAATGATGTTTTACAGAAGACATCGAGCTATAGAAACAGTTATTCATAGAAAAACATTTAAACGGGACAAACGTTTTTAAATAAGCTTTAAATGTTGTTGTTCTCATGAACATTCGAAGAGTGGAACGTCTGATCCTTTAAAAACTGATGGATGAGTTGTCACTGACATGTGGAAGAGACGTACAGTACTTGTCTGTGGGAATTATTCATCAACACCACTTGCACATCACAGGAACTCGCCACATCCCTCCCATACAGTCCCGACCTCGCCAGGAGTTCCTGGGAGGCCGGCGTTTCAGACGTGAAGCAGAGCAGTCTGATAACGGCTCCGGTGTACCGGGTGTCCAAGCACTAGTGAAACACTGGGATAAGTGCATAAGTGTAGCAGGAGATTATATAGAGAAATAAAGGCAGTTTTTACTTTTTTATTTTTATATCTCGTAACTGTGTTCTGGTATTCTGCACAATTAAAAATGACTTGAACGCCCCCATGAAAAAAGTCCAGTTGCTGCTTTCAGGCTGAAACTCAACAAGTTTAACCTCATTTCCGTCACAAGAAGACATGATTTTTTAATGATTGCAGCACCTGTTCGGGGTGTGCTCCTGCCCCGCTCACAGTGTTCCCAGGATACCCTCCAGATCCGCCGCAACCTTGACCAGGATAACGACAGTAATGATAAATCAATGAGTTCCTTTCTCGTTAGAACTCAAGTACTAACAAATCTAAAACTGATGCAAACTAATCTAAAGACATCGGCTTGTTTGTTCCTGGGAATATATTATCTTGTGCTTTATGAAAATAGATGTCCAATCTATACACTTAGATTTCATTTTTTTTTAAACATAAAAGAGGACACATGAACACGGCTGGGAAAATAACCTACCTGCAGAAAGTGTATAAATTATACTCGTTTCAGACATTTCAGAGGCTGTGTAGACTGTAAAGGGCCTGCTAGATGAATTACACACACACACACACACACACACACACACACACATATATATATATATATATATATATATATATATATATATATATATATATATAACACACACCATAGGAAGGCTACAAAAGCTCTTGATGTATCTGTTTAACCTCTTGAGCTGGCTGTAGTTCCATGAATAAGCTTTCTAGGAGTTCAAACCAAAGCAATGTTACACCGACGGAATCGAATGTTAATCGAATCCTGGATCAGCTAGTAATGAATCCGCTCATTACGCTTTATATTTTTCTTATACAATACTGAGTATCCAATGTTACGCTATACTGGCCTGCTAATTAAGTGATTAAGCCGGCATCCTGCATCCGTCTCCAATTTTTACAAGACTTCAGGGGGCAATGCGATGTGCTTTTGTGTTATTTTTACATCCTACAACTAAACCCAGGAATAAAATATATCAGAACCTGATTCCAGTCCAAAGTTTAGTCCTGTATCGACCAAATACTGTACTTGCATCAGAAGAAATATACAGTACATGTCAGAAATCTAAATATTTTCTCCTTCTCACAGGTGCACCAGAAAGGAGAAGTGTGAAAGGTCATCGGAGCCACGCCGCTTCACCTCGGACATCAAGCAGTGCGTCAGGCTTAGCGTCCATCCCAGTAACATCTCCGTGTCCCAGTACAGTGTCACGGTGAGTCCGTGCCCTCCTTCACATCACGCACTCAGATACATCCAGTCACTAATAATGAGGTAACGCAAACTCGCCATTCTTGCTTATTCCATCAAAAAAACATCCCTCACTGTTTGAGCTGCTGTATACGATGTTGCACAAGCTGAATCTTACGTCTTATAAATTATTCAAAAGCTTGAGAAAGTGTGTGAGAGAGACAGTGAGAGAGAGAGAAGCAAATTAGAATCAGCCCAGGACAAACACACTGTATCTTCTACCTAAAATACTAACAGGGATCGCTTTGATTCTGAAAAAAATTTATCAGGAATACCTGAGCTAATTTTCTACCTGCTATATTAGTTAAAGCTCTCAGTAGCAAACAGAGATGCGTTAATTTGCTACCTAGCTTAGAACAAACCACAGTTAAAATCTTAAAGGTACAGTATGTAGGGCTGAAAACATAGTGTACTCATAAAACTTCAATTATTGGCCAGAAATACGGACAGAAATATGGACATAAGCGTTTGTCCAAACCTGATAACTGTTGCCCCAGTGAAGGACAGTCTCAATACTTCAACATACCAAGACATCTTGGACAATGCTATGCTTCTATGCAACTTGGGGAAGGCCCTTTTCCAATTGCAGCATGACTGAGCCCCAGTGAACAAAGCAAGGACTACAATATAAAGTTTGATGAGTTCGGTGTAGAAGAACTTGACCGGCCCTAACACAGAGCCCTGATCTCAACCCTGAACTGGAACGGAGATTGCAAGCCAGATCTTCTCGTCCAACATCAGTGCCTGACCTCATACTGTAAATGCTCTACAGCAGTGGTCTCCAATGAATGTTTTTGCACCATGGACCAGTTTTATGTAAGACAGTTTTCCACGGACCGGCCATCACGCGCTTGTAACAAAGCATAATAAAGTGCATAATAAATATAACACCCTAACGCAGAAGGAGCTTGTTTCCATGTAACGAGACATTCCTAAAACACACCGCAGACTCTGATAGCCAATAAAACGGAAATAAAATCAAATATATATTTTTCATCCTTTCTGTGTGGCCTGGCGCCAAATCATCCACAGCCTGGTACCGGTACCAGTCTGCGGCCTGGTGAGTGGGGACCACTAGCCTACAGAATGAATGAGCACGAATTCCCACAGAAACACTCCAAAATCTTTTGGACAGCCTTCCAAGAAGAGTGGAAGCTGTTATAGCTGCAAAAGGAAGTCCAACTCCATATTGAAGTGTATGTATTTGGACATTGCTGGTTTGGCCAAATACTTTTTTGTCCATATAGTGTATAACAGTGAAAGACAATAAAGAGCACAGAGCCGTTAAATTAATTATAGGTACTGATATACTGTATATTTCTGTAGCCCAAATATGCAGAAGGTTTTCACATGCTGGTTCTGCAGTGCTTTAACTCGGCACAGCTGATCATCTACAAACAACACAGTACATTCGATTCCCTTCCTACCGTTGACTCGAGTCAGAGTTGAATCACTTTCCCGATGCGCTGGAGGTCGTTCGGGAATAACAGAGGCTTCCTCGAACAGAATGTGGACCGGTTGTTTTGGTTCACATCCAAGTGTGTTCTCACTTGCCCGAAAGATCTGCACCGGGGAGGAAAACACACCATGGTTCCATTCACACAGACTCAACACCAAATCCTTTTTTTTTGGGGGGGGGGAGGGGGGGGGGTTGGTCTGGTTAGGTTCATTATGTTAAGTGTGAAAATAAAGCGAACCAAATCACGATATGTGTGAAGGCACTCATGAATTTGACTTTTAAGATTGTATCCCATCCTGTAGCCATGTGATGAGCCATACTATTGAATGTGATTTATGAACATAACATAAATTATAACATCTGTGACACCTGGGAAATTATGGAATTATTATTGTTCCTATGTTATATCTTGTAGAAATTCCAAAGCTGTTTTCTCAAATGAAAATAAACTCCTATTTATTCGAGGTCCATCAATGCAGCCACATTGAGTAGACTTGGACGTATTTCCATAGCCATGTTTCTCCACCTGTATGTTTGGCAGCGTTTGCAGTCCACCAGGTTGGGCAGATTAACCGTGGTGAAAGCTGCACATTTTTTAATCCAAATCATGGCCAAAAAAATAAATAAATAAATAATATAAGATGCAAAGACAAAACCTCTCCAAAATGCCGGTGCTCCTTGACCTTTTTCATTATTCACTATTTGTTTGAAGAGATTAAAGCCCGCCCTGTTTGCAGAGGCTGATGGGAATTGAGACTTTGGAGCTGGAATTAGTTTTGTGGTAGAAAGAATAGAGATTTCTTTTGATTTTCTTTTAATTAAAATGCATCCAAATGAATTTCACCCTTCTGGTTTTCTGAATGTGTGATTTGATTTTGTTAACATGGAGTGGTACTGAAGGAGAGCATCACAGACCACATTTTTCAAATTCAAGAAATTCTAATCTTTGTGCAATCAACTGGATATTCTCTGTCCGTAGATTATGCACTCAGGAAGGAAATATTTATTTTTGAAGATTATTCCTAAGTTTGTTAGAACAATGTGCCTAAATCCAAGTTTCTCACTATTGCAACTACTATAGTTATGCGCTAAAGTGAATATTTCTCTGATCTAACTAGACTGCCTAGTTTTCTGTATGAGGTCATTCAAAAGAAAAGGACGAGAGTATATACTGTATCATAATTTTTGCCATTCATGACCTGAAAAATGACAACATAAATTTTTTTTTGTCGTCACTTGCATTGAAATTTGTGAAAACTACAGCACATGAATAGCGTTGCTAAGCAACCGCAAGCTCCTGATGATGACAGTCATACGTACCAGCTGCCTTCGTAGCCGTAAAAAAACAGACTTTTTATATTTTACATGTCGTTCTGCACATGTGGAATTTTTTTTCTGTGCTACCGCCCATTTATTTACTTCAGAATATCAAACTGTCAAACAATGTCATCCACTTTTTCCCTATGATTTTGAGAATCGTTCAAGTATAAACATTGAATATGGGAACCTACAGTATGTGAATATGAGACAAAAACAAATGTTTTACTGTGACAGGCTGCAAATTGCCTAAAGATATGAGTTAAAAATTGGTTGTTGATGTAACACCCTCAGCATCGACCTCATTTCCCCTCTCGTCTGTTCCGAACCACTCAGCATTCAGCTTCACCAGTACAATAGACTAATCATATTCCTGGGCTGTTGGGATGAACTTTTTGAGGAACATGACATTTAGCATTCTGTTAGTTAAAGAAAACATTGATTTTAATCAGCTTATGTTCTTAATTTGATAAATTTGATTGAGATAATTGCGTCTTTCGAAACATAATCATGACAGATGGCACATACCATTTTTTTTCAGATACTGAAACTAGTAATAATAAAAAATTATCCATGTTAGAAGATGTTAAATACGTAATTTTTTATTTCACTTAAATTAAACAGACAAAACTAATCAGCTGAGAAACACAACTTGTGCAAAAGTTTCATATGAAAATTATTTACATTGCCAATATAATACAGTCAGCCAGAAAATGTATACACACTTTAGGAAAAGAGAAACTTGCATAAATATTTTAATGCAAAATTTATTGCTATTTATTATTAATTGATTTATATGATAATATTATGTATATTATATTAATTTAAAATACATCATTTCCTGAAATGCGGATAATTTTTATTACAGAAAGGCCGACCTCTGTGTCTTAAAATAACAACAGACTGATGTTTTTGTTGTTGTTACGTAATTACCAAATTCCATATGTGTTATTTTATAGTTTTGAAATCCCCAGTATTGTTGTAGAATGTAGAAAATAAATCACTAAACAAAAACAAAGAAATTTGCAAGTGACCCCAAACTAAGTGAACAGTAGTGTAAATTACTTTTTTTTTTTTTTTTTACGCACACAAAAAATTTCACATTTTTGTGCAAAAGTTTTGAGCCTATATCTGTCCAACAAAAAAAACTTTTCTTTTTTTATTTTTTGCAATTGTTCCAGGATTGGATTGGAATTCCACCCCCCACTTAAAAGTAGTGAAAAGACACTCTGGTCAAAGTTTCTGAACTTAGTTATGTTGCTAGTGTCAGATGTGGTTTAAGGGCCGGCTGTGCTTTTCTCATGAGTGTACAGACACTGGTGAAAAATGCCACCTCGCTAAGATTCAATTATATTTATTACATGTGTACCTTACAGCACAGTGAAATGATTTTTTTCACATATCCCGGGTTAAGGGCCTTGTTTAAGGCCTCAACAGTGGCAGCTTGGTGGTGTTAGGGCTTGAACCCATGACCCTTCTGATCAGTAACCCACAGCCTTAACCGTTTGAGCCACCACTGCCGGGGGTGTTTGTCTTCACCCTCTGAATACAACTGGAGCAAAGCCATTGGAAAAGTCTTCACAAACACCGTATGTCAAACATAGTGTCATAGTTTCATTTCAACAATGACTTTTTCAGTCCATAAACAAGGTTTTCAGGATGCAATGTTCAAACATGACATAAAGGAAATGATATATTCGAGGACTGGATAATAGAGTCGAAGCCAAAACCTGTCTCGGAATGATGTATTGTGTTTTTCTACGTAGTTTCATTGTCCAGTTGGTTGTTTTTTGTGTCAGAAAGACAGAATAAAAGACTATAGCAGTCCACATTTAGATTTTTTTTTGTTTCACAAACTGTACAGTAGGCACCAGGGGGAACAAAAAGAGCTGGTGGGAAGCATAATGATAAAGTAACAAATTTGAATTTGTTGAAAATCCATAGTATTGTGAATTGCGATGAATATAAAAACTGTGCTGCTGTACCTTCGGGACAACGACTTTATTCTAAACAAGATCTTTTTTTTGTTTTTGTTTTTTTTGACCAGGACCGTATATTTAAACTCTACACTATAAATATAATATAAATGTCATCCCTGGTACAAATGTGGTTATTTGCAGGAAATATACCTCCACCCTGCTCCGAGCCCCGGGTAACCTTTTCTGAGTTTCATTTTAATATATATTGAATACAGCGACTTTAAAAGTCTGCCAGGGACGGACAAGGGGAAAGCACTCTGTTTTCTTTGTCCCTAAGGGCAGGAGCTGTGACTTCCACCCATTTGTATTTAAACCTCTCTCTGCCATCACAGCAATATATTTCCATTTTAAGTAACCGGTTCTGTACGATGATTTATCAATTTCTCTCGCTGATGCGTTTCGCTCGGACTCAAAGGTAATCAGGGAGCAGAGAGCCGTCGCCTCTTTGTGGATTGCGTGGAGGCTCTTGGTTTATGGTCCGCGCTTCCTCCGACGTGAGGGAATTTTCATATTCATCCGAGTTTACCTGCTCGAAATGCGTTTGGAGAAATTCTCAGCTTGGCTCTCTAAAAGAGCAAAAAAGTAAAGAGAGATAAAAATCCCGGCATCAGCTTTTGCATGCCGAGAAACAGATGGAGGAGGAGGGTATCTTGCTTGTAAGAGTCTTCCTCCTCTCATTAAATAGCAATATAAAAACAGCATAGGTCAGCAATTCTGCTGTCCACGAGCTGTTACAGCCCCATATCACGCCTGAAGAGCAGAGAGGGACGAGGCAGCCTCACAGGCCCGTTGCTTTCTATCAATATGGATATTTAGAGTTGACCTGCTTCACCTACACGATGCTGGTTAACAGTGTGGCCAGAAATGTTCTCAGCTGGGCGAGCATTGATGTATGGCTTACTTAGGAATCCAATAAACTTTATACGTGTGTCCGCAACACAAAGGCGGGATTTGATAAAACACTGTGAGGTTTAAAAAAAAAAAAAAAAAACAGGCTTCAATGTTTTTGCTGATCCTGTTCCTCACATTCCTGTGCCCCAAGATTTTTCCCCGCTACCTATTCTGAGATGCTTTTCTGTTCAACACGCTTGAATGCTGAATCGTGTCTCTTTTGAGTTAATGTGAGGTTTATACAATACTGTCACCTGCTCTACCAGCCTCAATCTGATATTCGGTGTGAAGATAACATGTAGGTCATATAAACACTCCTACAGTAACTCCTTTTCTAGGTAAATCCTACAGTAAATAATAATCCTACTGTATGTGTATCGTCTATAGTTTCATTGCACTCGAATGTGTAGCACAATGAACGTTTGGCCAGCTTCCGTCTCATGAAGCTCACCCCAATCACTGAGCCGTATCACAAGAGGCCGAGTCCCTCAGGCAGCTGGACTCATCGGGTTTGCCTTGTTTATCAGAGCTCCTTCGGTGTGGATTGGACAGGCTCTAAAAGCCCACCGTTCAGCTGGCTAACCAGCTACATCAGGACTGGAGAGATCTCCATGTGAGTCTTGGCGAATGTCCTTCTGTGGCCAATAAAGAAAATGAAATGAAAAAAATTATAAAGGGAGAGGAAAAGGGAGCACGGGCAAGAGCAGGGAAGTAAATGAGACCTTTCTGAAATAACAGCTTAAATATTAAAGAGAAAAGGTCAGAAGGTATAAAGAATGTGTCTGTGTGAGATCGCGAGGAGACGGGGGCAAGACTGGGGCCATTACTGTTTCGTGATTGGATTTGTCCCTTTTATTGATTTTTTTGTTTTGCTGTTTTTGTATTAAGCGGCACATTCTTCCCCCGGGTGAGGCAAATAAAACTAAAATAATCTAGGGAGTTATGTGACCAATCTTCTCTCTCTCTCTCTCTCTCTCTCTCTCTCTCTCTATTTCTCGCTCTCGCTCTTCTCCGTCTGTCTCTCCAGGGTCCAGCGGCTCACATTAAAGTCAGCGTGGCCCTACAGATGGTTGGGTTGTATCAGGAGCAGATGGTCATGCTCAGATATTTATCTAACCACACAGTGGATTTTTTTCCCCCATTTTTGGTGGCTGAGGTACATCTGAAGGTTAAAGCAATAGATTTTTTTTTCCCCCCTCAAAAAGTTAACGTTCATGCTGTTCGGTTCATGCTGTTCGAGTCCACAATTGGTGTTATAAATGAACATAATGAATTAAAATGGACTAAATGTCACTGTCTTCTGCTTTGCAGCTCATCCTGGAAGCCCACAATGTTCCCGAGCTCTCCGCTGGCGTGAACTGCACCTTCGAAGACCTGGCGGAGATGGACGGACTTGTAGAAGGCAATCGCATCACTTGCATCTCTCCAGCCGAGAAAGAGGTCCCACGCATCGTTATAGACCAAGGTGTGTCTTAGAGACAGTGATGCCAGTCTTCTTTGTCCTAGCATTGGTCCATTAGGATATCTCCAAATTGTTGACGTATTCAAGGGCCACACGAGTAGCTTGGCTGAAAAAAACAGTCTAGAAGGACAGGATGTGGTTGGGTGAGAAGAAGAAGAGAAGAAATGCACTATGAAGCCTGGTGCATTCTGGATGTAGCAGTATAGCACTAGAAAGTAAGACATTAGTTAGAGACTTGGACAAAGAAACAGCAGAGTATCGGAATAATTAATTTACCAGTAATATAGTGCTTTTTACCCCTCGAGGTGGGCGTGGCTATACGCATCACTCAACAGAGCCAATCGATGCAATAGTTCACCATGTATAGACCACGTGTGAAACGCAAACAAAAGTGCGACAGAGCATGACTTACTCCAGGAAAAGGAAAGTAGACTATGAAAACTGAACCTTTAAAGATGAATGGACAGATCTACATGTGTTTATTCTTCCTGCAGGAAGTTTAAAACCAGTTTGTCTCATACTGTATGTTCAGAAACCGTGGTGATAATAAAAAGCAGTAATGTGAGGTGCCATTATAGGAGTAACCATGGGTCATTAGAGAAAACATATCCACCGGTGGGTGAGGGGTACGTAAAATAGTCGAACTGAGATCCAGGTACGACAGCGTAACCAAGACTCAGCGAGAAAGATTGTTGTTTGTATTCCATACTGGTACAGAAAGTCCTCTACATCTGAACGAGTTCCGTAGACTGAAATATACAGTACAAGGCCATCAAAGTTCAAACTGCCCACATGTTTTAACATACAGTGATTACTAAAAATTGACAATAAATATTATTGAAATGCTATGGAAAATTTTTAATTGGACAAACACAAAAATACAATTCAGACCTCGGGTTGTAAAAGTAAATTTTATTGACCGAACTGTCTTAAATTTTAATTCACTACCACTGCTATAGGGAAAGATGATTAAATATCATCAAAAATATTACAAATATTTAATGAAAAAAGTTACCCTTGACATGATATTCTTCTTCATTTGCTAATTTATACTGTATGTTTCCATCTATATTAAAAAGTTTCAGGAATCAAAGCCAGGAATGTAATTACTTTTTGTACCTCCTCCTGTACTTTTTACGCGTTCCATAAGACTCCACGTCGAACCCCAATTTGTCATGGATTTGTCTCGAGTCCAAGTTTAATGAGACAGAAGTGGAGGCAGTGTACAATTTGAAAGACACCCACTCGTGTACTACTGTCTTTTCACATACTGTTAAAGAATTATTCATCACGCTGCTTGGAAAAATACCAATAATTACAGCAATTACATCAATGGCGAGTGGAAATGGCACCGCACATCAGCGTAGTTGTTGAAAGTGCAAAGTGTCAGCGGGAAAACAGGAGCCCTGGCTGAACCAAGATAAACACATGGCAAGCATTGAAGTCAACTAATTTAACCTCGCTCGCATCTTGACTTACTCACGTGGCACGATAATTGGAGAGGCTGGATGGGACGATGTGGCCTTGACTCCTGGGAAAACCTCATTTGCATCGCAGGCATTGAAGAGACAGAGAAGGGGAAAGTGAAAGAAATTGAGAGAGACCCCAGAGCAGAGACGCTGGTTTACATGCTCTTTTTGTTTCTCATTATCTCGCCTGCAGCTGTTGACTGGTGCAGCAGGGCATGTTTTGTAACTGAGTGAATAATCATTAGCTACGACGGCATTTCTCTGCCATCTTCATTCTTCCCGCAACCCCTCTTCCCCGCGCCCGGGATCTTTCTGGCAGCGGGATTTAAAAGGCTTCGGAGCTGAAGTGATTAAATCTCTTCGGATGATGACGACGATGCTCTCCGCATACACAGCTGTTCAGCTGGAGAAACCGTTTTGACAGCATTCATTTCGCTAGACGAGAGCGAGGAAGGACAAACAGAGAGAGAGTCAGTCTCTCCTTCGCTATCTTACCCTCTGTCTGTCTCGTTCATCTCCTCGGTTGGTTAACTTCGGAATAATTGAAAAGTGCTCACATCTGGGCAGCTGTCACGAGGTGGGTAATTTTTCCTCATATGAAAGCGTCGCAATTTTCTGCTGATAAAGACGGCGAAGAAGAAACATTTTCATACTTCCCTCGGCTCTACAGAAGAGGAGTATAATGCGCCATAGCAAATAGCTACTCGATCCCGAGGAGACAGATTCAATTTTAATTTTACTATGGGTGACCGCGCTACATTATTTGCATATACCCTGAAAACCTTGACTTGAACATTTCAAATCGTGAGATCCATCAACAATTGACTTATCGCTGTTTGAATAACTCAAGCGCTTCAAAAGTGCTACAACTGATTAGCATGTCTGTACTGTACAGCGGTACCTCGGCCTACGCGTTTAATCCAGTCCGGAGACGAGTTCTTAAGGCAAAACGACATTTTGCGAAGCGCATTTTCCCTAGGAAATAATGTAAATGCAGATAATCCGTTTCAATATTACCAGTTTCCCACACTATAATCACATTTTTGCATCTAAAAACAATCAAAACATTTAGAAAAGACATGTAAATAAAATAGACATTAAACCTTACTTAACCTTAAATTATGATGCATCTTAGCAAACTAAAATCGGCTCCTTTTTCTTCTTGCTACTGTTCATGCTAACATTCTTGGGACCACGAACGTACACCTATGAACATACGTGCAATGTAGCGCATGCCAGCATTCGATTTGGCTCGGTTCGGTCGTTTGTATGGCGAAAATGCTTTGCATTTCTTTCGAAAATTAATTTCCTAAGGCGAAAATGTACAAGTCGTATGCTGAGGTACGACTGTACTTCAAAATCTCAGTAATTGTTTTTATCATTATTTAAAAATTAGAGCTTATGCCTTTAAGGTTTTTAATGGCGATATTTTTTACGGGCAATCCTAGGACGAGTCAGAGAAAATACGTATCTCATAAAACGCACACATTAAATGTAAGGAGACAGGGTTAGATTCTGCAAATCGCACATTTTTATCCCGTTCATACATCAAGAGATTTTTCCCGTGCATCTTCGAGATATTTGAGGAGAACCTGTTGCACCGAGAGATCTATAGGGTGGCTTTATGACTGTCTCTGAGAATAATAACGACTTTATGCATCCTTGGAGATGGAGGGGGGGGAAAAAATCAGGCACCATAAAGTACAAAGCTTACCAGACGTCTAGGGTCTTAGGACCTCAAAATGCCTGATTTAGTGAAGCTAGAAGGAGAACGAGAAGAGAAGGTCATTTATTAACTCGCTCCCTCATCCTTTCATTATTTCGTCTCTCCTCAGCGTCATGGTAACCATATGTGTCCTGTGTGACTCATTAAGAAGGCACACGCATCAGGGTGTGTTAGGAGGTCTGCACATACACACACACACATGCACACACACACACACACACACACCAGAGATACCAGTCATCAAGGTAACATTTAGGAAGACTAATTAGGACAGATTCTTTGTCAGCCACACTTTCCAGTGATTGATGAATGATTCCATCCTTGTTGAAGAGACTGAGACAGAAGGATAGAGAGAGAGAGAGAGAGAGAGAGAGAGTGGGGTGTTAAAGAGAAAGTGGGAGATAGTGGGAATGAATCAGAGGCAAAGATAAAGAGACAAAACAAGAGTGGGTGACAAAGAGAGGCGAGCGCTCTTCCATCGAGAGGGGAGATGTCGGCATCCGGCTCATTGAATTAAACATGAGGTTCTTCATTAGCGCTGACAAAAGGACACCGAAAATCCTTTGTGCCTCGCATTCATCAGCTTGTACAGGTTCCTCTGTCTTTCTTCCTCCTAATCTCCCTTTTTTTTTAAAAGGGACTTTGAAAGACTTTCAGATGGACTTGAAGCTTTTTATATTTGAAGCACATCAGGTAACAACGTCGTGTTATGCAAGTGAACTCCAACCCTCAGGATGTGCTGCTCTGTTAGGAGGCATCATTATGCAGTTATACACCTGAAACATACTTATGTTTATGTGTCTCTTTAGGTTCTTTTATAGTAGCCTTAGAAATACGTAAGTTTAGGAAGATATGCCAGAAGCTTTTCTTACAGATTTCAGGCAAGAAAGGGTCCAAGTTTACATTTACATTTAGACATTTGGCAGACGCTCTTATCCAGAGCGACTTACAAAAAGGTTAAATCCAGAGCTCAAAGATTCATATTCCAAATCCTGGGACTCGACTTTTCCTCAACAAGTCCAATTCCAATCCAGAACCTCCAGATACAGAGCCCAACTTCTAAAGACTCATCTAAGTCTTAAGCTTTAATCTGTTGAGTAGAAGTCATGTCCAGTGTCATCAAGTGGTAGGTCAAGTTCTCCACTAAGAGTCAAGTCAAATTCGCCCAATTTGGCATAGACATTAGCACTGTGGCCTTGCACCTCCTGGATTCTGCTTTTGCTTCCCGCATTAGGTCTGTATGCAAGGATTTTGCTTGTCCTTCCTGTGCTTGGTGAGTTTCCTGCGGGAACTCCGGTTTCCTCACACAGTCCACAGACAGACAGATTTGGCTAATTGGTGTTCCCAAATTACCCGTAGTCTATGAATGAGAGTGTGTTTGTGTATGTGTGTGCGTCTTGGGATGGATTGGAACCCTGTCCAGGATGTACCCTGCCTTGTGCACATAGTCTCCTGGGATAGGCTCCAGACCCCCCGTGACCCTTCATACAGAAAAAATCAGTATAGAAAGTGAATTAGTGAGTGAGTGAGTGCATACCAAGCTATAAAGTCTGAGTTGAGCCAATCTGGTGAATGTAATACAATCCAAAATTTTTTATCTGTAGACCTATAGGGAATTTTGGAGTCAAATCCAGTATTAATATTCATAGCCTAGATGTACATATGGAAATTTAAAGCTATGTTCACATAAGGCCACATTGCTCTATTCTGGATTTGCACATCATGATGGTTGACTTTCATAATTACAAGTGACTTTTATCTCATTTTAATGAGGACGCGTCCGTCATCTGAAATGGTGCGTACGTGCACATCGATACGTCTTTGATTGGGACGAATTGGGTTGAAACGTCATTGAGGTCTAGAAGAAGGAAGAAAGCCAGACACCTTGCTTTAGCTGTTCATTAGCTGTTGCTAGCACTGCTACATAATCCATGTTCTGCCTGTGTTGACTGATGACATCATCGAGCACCCAATGCATGTGGAGAAGCAAAAAGTCTCCTGAAAACCCAGACAGCCATTAAAAAAAACAAATCTGCGTGAAAAAAAATCTAAATTGGTAATGGTAATGTGAGTCCAAAGCTGAAGAATCCTGGTTCAGGCCAGATGTCCATTGTACAGGATTAAGATCAACCCCATAGTCAGGGATCGGGGTCAGGGGGTTCAATTACCGCCTCTGGCTCTGTTTCCTCTCAGTCCAAAGATATGTAGATTAGACTAATTGTCATTCCCAAAAAAATGCCCGTAGTGTGTGAATGACTATTGGGCCTCGAGCTGGTGAACCAACCTCTTAAGTAACAGCCACAGAAATGACAGATATATCTCCAGGGTGGGGATACTGTATCTGTTCCCTGATGACATGTGGATGTGCAAAACAAATATATAGCTATAGTATCATCAAAGGTTTTTAGCTACAGAGTCAAATGCCATGAAATCCATGTCAAGTGAGAGTTATGAGATACAAAATGAGCCCAGAGTATAGAATCAGTGTCAAACCCAGAATGTTTGTTGACTTCATAAATGTGTTTCTTTGTTTTCCAGGTGACCACCAGATAGTGCAACTCTACCTCAAGTCTAAAGAAACAGGACTAGCTTTTGCCAACACAAGCTTCGTCTTCTATAATTGCAGCGTCCATAAATCGTAAGTATTTCCCTATTACGCTGTTTCATCTGCAGCATTCAACTTAGTGTAACTCAAACCTCACCTGCTTTATTATTTTTTTCTTCAGGTGTCTTTCTTGTGTTGGAAGCCCTTACCAATGTCACTGGTGTAAGTACCGTCACATCTGCACCCATGACCCACGCAGCTGCTCTTTCCAAGAGGGACGGGTCAAGCAGCCTGAGGTGAGTCGTGAATTCTCACTCGCCCACTGCCTCCTTTTTTTTCCGTATACCGTAGTACCATTGATACGCACTTAAATGAAGTTTAACGAGGGTACAACTTGAAAAGCAGCTGATCTGAGGTGAGCGACGTGGTGGCTTAGTGATTCGCACTGTCGCCTTTCACCTAGAGGTTTGATTTCCACCTCTGTGCTCTGAGTTGGCCTTGATTTTTCAACAACTCTGGAAGGTGGGCTGGAAGCTTGGTGCAGGGGGTTGTTGTTGTTTTTTTTTGCCACCTAATAGCTCCAGTTCTTTAACGTTCTTCTACATTTCCATCCCATCCAGTGCCTCTTCCCATCTCATGACGGATTTATTGTACGTCTAAATTCCAGCCTACTTTGAGCATCAATACAAGTGTCACCATTGCTCATGTGTATTCATGCCTCATGCATGTTCATGTTGAGTGTATAATCAGTTTCATAGCTTGGCCACATGCTCGCGCCTGCTTTTAAAGAGGCACATGAGCAGTCTGGAGTGCGAAACGCAGGATCTGAGTTGAAACTGTCACTCAGATCACTACAGCTTATCCAGATTACATGAACTGTTGTTCGTCCTCCAAGCGTACGAGCATGCATAATGCTATGTAAAGTTTTAGTCCGCCCTCCTGGGGTTATGTGTTTCAGGCAGATGCACATGTTTGGTCTTAGCATTTATTAACATCTTTCATCTGCGGTTGCTTGCATTTGCATTACTAATTATTTACCGGCCCACACAGTCAATATTGACCAAGCTAATATTTGGATTTCTTTTCATGTTCCTAACAACCCGCTTACAAATGCAGGGATCGGACACTTGTCACATATTAATGACATTTTCTCCACATGCCTTTGTTTGACTGCTGTTTCAGGGTAGGTGTTTCGACTAGCTAATGAGTTTTACTTTGGATTTCATTAATCCGCGATACCGGGGAGGTCGGGGAGCGGGTCGGATTTCCGTCACAATTCAGTCGCCGCTTTCGATTTAATGAGTTTGGATGTTTACCTCAGACATTTGCGTATAAGGCAACGACGAGTCGAGTTTGGCTCATATGAATGAGACGGCTTTTCCTGCTGACCTTCTGCGGAGGAAGTGCTGTGCTTTATTCCAATTAAGGGATTTGTATTGGAAGATGATCATGGGGATAATCCATTTGTGTTTTATGAATGGCTGATGAAGTGAGGAGCCTTTTCACCTCAACCCCCCCCCCCCACACACACACACACACACACACCCAGGTAAAGTCCGATCTTTCCAATGCTATGGCACGTACGAGCAGATGGGGGTCTAAGCCGACTGCTTCAGCGCTCCACCACGCTGACTGTCCTCAGACATGACTACTTTGCATTTCAATATCCAATAAAGAAGATCACACTATTATTATTGTTATTACATTCTGTATGTTTTCCCATTCAGTAGAGCTTAAAGTCGTGCGTTAGGAAGGACGGAGATAACAAACAAAATTAGAACTTTTATTAACCGGATGTTCAGGATTTATTTCCACCCATTTCTCTTAATCTTCGTCTGCCATTCTTTATTTCTTTGGACTTATGTTAGCTGTCGAGATCAGTGAGTTTTACAGAGTTTGATACACTTTCTAGTGTTGCTTACCATTCTGAGTTGGACTCCATGTTGAGTCGTGTCAGCTGGCATCGGCGTTGGCACATGCTGCCATCCTCACCTAACCTCTGGCTGAACATGCCATGACTAAATAACACCTGTCTTTAGCCAGGCACCCAGCTTGCTTTCATTCTGATTAAAAAAATGAGCGACATGCTGCCCTTGATGCATTTATGAGCTGCGACTGGAAGACGATTTGAAGACCAACAATGCTACAGTCGTCCATGTCAGGGGGTCAAAGAGAGCAAAATTTTCCATGCCCTCAGGGTGGGATGGACACTCCAGTTGTTTCTCCTCTATTGTACACAGTATATAGCAGTTTGCTTTCTGCTCAGGCACCCTGAAGCACGGACAGCATTTTGAAGACCTCTTAGAGGAACCACATGCTAGTTTTCAACCTTCCTGGTTTGTATCCTGTACTACCAGTCAACCCTTCTAATTCTATGGTCTTTCCTGATTTGTACAGTATTTCATTCTACATTGTAAAATAATGCTAAAGGCATCCAAAATTTGCAATAATCTTCTTTCATCCATCCAACCAATCATCTAGGAATCCCTGTAGTCCAGGGATAGTGGAGACCAATGGTAATCGCCATTGCAACATTCACACACTACATACTCTAAATGGCTTTGGACTGTGGATTGAAACTGAAGAACCCAAAGGAAACCCACCAAGCATGGGGAGAACATACAGATTCGAGGAGGGAATCAAACCCTCAACCATGAAGGTGCAAGACGGCAGTGCTAACTACTAAACGATGGTGCCACTAATAATCTCCTTTGAACAGTTGATATTGAGATGTATATCTGCTACTTCTGCTCCGTTAATCCTTCATATCGGCTCGAATCTGAGGTGCTGATTGTTAATCGGTGATTTCTGAGGCTGGTGACTCTAAATTAACTTCTCCTCTGCAGCAGAGGTACGTTTTGGTCTTGCTTTCCTGTCAAGATCTTTATGAGAGCCAGTTTCATAATCGGAAAAAAAAAATCGACCAAAAATAAAATGATAGACACGTGGAAAAAGTTGCACTAAAAGAGAACGATCAAGAGCGCAGGGAGGGCAAATCGATCTTTCCGGACTGCCTCAAGTCTTATTAAGACAAAGATTTGCGGCCATCATTGGCAGGAGGGCTATACGATTGAATAGATTTCTGAAAGACATAACCGCCTTCCCTCTGTCTTCATCTGCTTGGCTTTATTTTCCACCCAGCATTTGTTAGAAATCATGGTGAAGAGACCTGTGTGTATCTGGCAGAGTACAAGAAGAAGGATGGGTGAAATATAAATAAAAAAAATATAAAAAAAAAAAAAAAAGGCCGAGGATAGATGAGGTGATTGGAGCATTGAGGAGAATGAATGTAAAAGCACAGGAGGGAGGGAAAGACGGCACGATGGATGATTTGAAGGGATCAGAATCTTGCAAAATGGGAATGGAAGTCACTAGAGCCAGAGAGACAAAATGAGTCATTTCTCCACTGTCTGGATCAGACTCAGCCATCTCTCACACACGTACACACACACGATCACGCTCTAATTATGGATCTGCCCATCTGTGCCAGATCCACTCAGTGTGCCAAGGCTTTTCCCGCCCTCGCGCTCTCTTCGCCTTTATTTTTCCGCCTGCTCCTCACACCTTCTCGCTGTCAATCTTTACCGAATTAAAATTGATTTCGCCATCATCAGAGCTCCTCCCGCACCATCACAGACACGTGCCGTGATTACAGTCTGAATCATTCCACCTTCCCGAATGTTTACAAGCAAACCACGATGCACCTCCTGTATCCATAAAAACCTGAGTACTCACAAACACACACACAATTCCCTTTCTTGTTTTTTTTTTTTTTTCTCTTTTCCGCAATGTCACCATTAAATCATCATTTAATTTTTTTCAAATCATGGTTCATCTTTATGAGCAGCCTTGAGCATGTCAGCTTTGCACTAAATCATTGTCAGACAGTGGAACCAAAAGTGTCAAGACACGGCTCTCCTTGATGTGCATCGAAATATTATCTTTGATTTATTTAGTCATTGGGATTCCAGTAAGGCTCTCGAAATGTCTTTCGCTTCAGGGTGGCGATAATCAATTCTGCCTTGGCTGAA
Organism: Channallabes apus; assembly: GCA_030522415.1. Lineage (NCBI taxonomy): Eukaryota > Metazoa > Chordata > Actinopteri > Siluriformes > Clariidae > Channallabes > Channallabes apus. The sequence continues at coordinate 9,280,248 of CM060114.1, forward strand.
CCGAGTCTGCGCTTCTCAAAGCGCCTCGAAGGACTGCTTGTGACAGGGGAGTGTGTGTAGAAGTGGCTCTGCATGGAGCGCATCGTGCACCGGTCAGATACTGGACGGAGACCCGGGTTAACTCCTCTTGGATTGCGCTTGCCCATAAATGGTGACTCGAATTCCAGTCTTGCGTGGTTTGTTCCTGTGAGATCTTTTGTGACTTAAACCATCGCCCTGAAGCAATACACCCTTTGGGATTTTTTAGGGGATGGAGTACCTCTTCCTGCTGTCTCCTATTAAAGAGCAGCAGTCTTGAAAATGGGATTTCCATGGCCCTAGTGTGAATTACATAAAAGCCAGACTGTGGACATGTGTATATACCACTCTATCACTCTCTATAAGGGCATTTTCCAAATCCCATAAATGTGTGAAATGCTTGACCTCCCTCAGTGCTCAGTGCTTGGACCCACCAGTGATGGACCCCTAGGTGCATTTTCTTCATTATAAAGTAAACTAGTCCTATAAGAATGAATGAAAAGCATCTAATTGCCTTAATGCCCTTTCACATTTCCTCCTCTTGCGATGTTTTAGCTCTTATCTTTCAAACAGCAAAGGTCCTCTGCTAATGGCTTTTAAAATAGAATCCTTAAGGATTCCTCCCAAAAAGGGGCAACCTGAAAAACCTATTTAGGTTGCAACATTTGACATTTTTTAAACCCATTTCCTACCTGCTCCTTTCCTATTTCCTACCACATGATTGTTTATGGTCGCTCTGATTGACAGAGCAAAGACAAGCACTATGTAATCTTAATGCTTCAACATACGAAGACATCTTGGACAATGCTACAGTATGCTTCCAACTTTGTGGCAACAGTTTGAGGAAGACCCTTTTCTATTCCAACATGACTGTTTGGTGTGGAAGAACTTGACTGGCCCTAACACAGATCCCTGTGACCTCAACCCCATCGAGCACCTTTGGGATGAACTGGAACAGAGATTGTGAACCAGGCCTTCTCGTCCAACATCAGTGCCTGATAATGCTCTACAGAATGAATCGGCACAAATTCCCACAGAAACACTCCAAAATCTTGTGGACGGCCTTTCAAGAAGAGTAGAAGCTGTTCTATCTCCAAAACGGGGACCAAATCCATATTGAAGTGTGTGTACTGTATTTGGATACAATACCACTGCAGGTTTGGCCATTTAGTGTAGGAGTATTTCCCATTGCGTGAAGATACCTGTAAAAGTAGGACAAACTCTATGCTATTAATACCAGCTGTCCCACTGGTGTTAACACAGTACAGTATGCTGGGATTCAGGAGCTTCAAGGTTCAACTTACACCATACTTGGGATCTGTGTCCTGACAAACCCGAACTGTGCATGGTTTTCTGAGAATTATATCTGAGTGTAGACGATTAATACTGTTCATCCGGTGAAAAATTCTGTTTTCAACATGGTACGGTAGATGTCTGAATCGAGTGACTGTTCTCGTTGCCCTGGACAAAAGGGCAGTGGGACCCTGTGGTTGCTATCGTTCTCTAGTGTCTAATAGCAAGTCGTAAATTGTTCTTTACTTTTGGTGGTACACTTACATTGATATTACATCCTTCCTTCTTTATTATGTTCGGTCCATAACTCTACAGGGACCTTTGTATTTCTCCTATCATTGCCTCCAAAGACTTAATAACCGAAGACTGTATTAAAGTCGTACACTTTGGTGTCAATCACATGGACATATAAAGCTCAAAATCCGAAGCATGTCAGAGAACCCTATTCCCAGTGATGAGAGGGAAATGTGAAAAGACGGCATGATGATCATGAACAGCGATAAACATATATGGCTGTAAGATCAGAAATAAAAGTCCAAGAATGATTATATTGTAAGAAAGTGTCTCCGTTTAAACGTAGGAGAGACTCGAGAGATCAAGATGTCGAATTATACAGTAGTTATACAAGGTACTTTTCTCTGAAACATGCTATTAGCTAACGATAATTAGCTGTATTTTTGAGCTAGGGGTTCCCTCGGGGGGTTGGTCGAACTCTGATTGGGGATTTAATGTTCAGAATTGGGGCTGAATCACAGGGCAGCGTTGGCTTGCCATCAGGGAAAGCAGTGTGTTTATTTCCATCTGCGGTTTTAATTCTGCCCGCTCTCGTGGGCGCTGAATTGAATAAGGGGCGAGGGGTGAAGAATGCCGTGTTCGTGCGTGTCTGTGCGAGCGCAAGCATTTCAGAACAACAATTATATGTGTGGGTGAGTGTGTTTGTGTGTTTTTGCATGTTTTAATGTCAGATTATGAATTTTAATGGGGGCTATTTGTGCACGCCGGGAAGAGGAACGTGTCTATGCGTGTGCACTGTATATGAGCGCGGGGACACATAATTGCAATAATGTTTAAGTGCTAGGAATCCCTCGGGTTTTAGCGATCGATTGTGCGCGCAGAGTGAATCAGAATAAAAATATTTAGTTCAACAAAGTTTCCGACAAAGTTTAAATGTAAAGAATAAGTTTGCTAGAGCCGTGAGATTTAATCGATTATGGAAACTTAATCGATCTTTTGTTGGTCGAGTAAATGAATGGTCTGTATTCGATTCGGAATCGGTTCACACTTTTTAAATGATTTAAGTGAAATTAAACATTTAACAAACGTTAACTGGTCAAAAATTGGCGAATTCCTTAAAAAAATTTACCACACCACGGATTTTGCAGAAACTTTTGCAGAAACTTTGCTAATAATTGAGTAGGCTTCTTCTGTTTGTAGTTATGAGCGAGCAGTGCAATACCGCCACCTACTGGACTGGAGTGTGGAGCAGGAAAATTATTAGCGCCTAGTACGAAACATGAACAACACAGCATTTCAGTGCTTATGTGAAACTTTTAGTGATTTTAATCCTTCAAAACCTGTTTTAAAATAAAGCTGAGCCAATGAATGACGCAGCGTTATCGAGCTCACTCTGTCATCCAAATCTGGTTGATTCTGTAGCCTCTCGCAGCCAGGGGCCTGGAGGGAGCTGATTTGCCGAGCTCTGTCAGAGGGGAAGGAATGGAATGCACTTAGCGCTCTCACATCAATTTCGACTCTAGAACTTAACAAAGCAGAAGGAGCACGGTCGTCCGAGTGTGTTACACCTCTCAGTGGAGGTAGCCCTCGCTTCGTAGTTGTAGCCTTGATGTGAGAGTGCCCTGATGAAGGGTGGGAATTGGCTGTGACTAAATTAGGGAGAAAATCAAATAATAATAATAATAATAATAATAAAATAATCAAATGAAATAAAGCTGCCTCAATTAAACCAAACCGTAAAGTTTAGTGTTATTGAAACAAAGCAAATCCATGTTCATTGCTCATAAATGGAATTGAATGGGCAGTCTACCTACAGTATGATTTATAGCATATAGCATTTTTTATATCAATCTTTTTGTCTGGTTCCATGTGGGAAAGCCCAGACTTTACAGTTTGCTTTAAGGTTTATTTGAAAAAATCCAACAAACAAAATCCAAGAAAAAAAGTTTTCACATAATTTTATGAGTCAAAAGCTGTATTGTCGCCATTGATCCCACAATTTACCAACAAATCAAATGCTTTCAGATATCTAACACTGCACAAACATCAACCCTTTTTGAAAAATCTACTCCTCCTCACCCCCTAGTGAAAGTGGCATAAAAATATGACCAACAAAAAGACGAGGGAGGTGTCCTCTCAGAAATGTGTGTTTACTGTTGGATTGCTCCACCAACACACTCTCATTTTACAGCTTTGCGTTATATATAATTGAAATAAGTCAGGCGTTTTTATCTAAATGAAGTTTCACACCTCAGCTTAAGCACCCACTGAAATCCACACCGATCATAAGCCTCTTATCGCCATAAGCCAAGAGCGCAGGGACGCCACCATTACCCTACATTCACTGCACGATGAAGTGGCACCTATGAAACACTTCTGAACTATCTCACCAGCCCGAGAAGCGTCTCACGCACCTGCTGTAATTGCCGACTAAAGCAGCAAATGGAAAGCAAAATCGCACCTGTCATAAACGGAGGGAAAAATCATCGTGTTCACGCCGTCACGCTAATTCTGCTCAAAGCATCCTCGAGTCAAAGAACCTGACAGCAACAGATAAATGCCTGGAAAAGCCTGTAGACATAATAGTGGCTGACTGGCTTGGAGAATAATAGGGTTGGCATAAATAATGGCACCTGTGCTGCATGGGAAAAGTCCAGCAGGGATCTTTGGAGAGTATGAGACGCTGGCGATGCCAGGTATTGGAGTGAGGCGCACCTACAGGATGAGGCATCCAAAAACGTGCCAGCTGAAGGTGTAGCCAAAAGTTCCTATTAATCAGCTAATAAAACTATTAACCCTGATGTAATCCCGCATGGAGAATCCGTTTTAGGAGTTTTCACACTGCAAATAGAAACCAAACTGGTGGTGATTTGCAACTGATGTAGATGTTACTATAGCAGATGAAATAGATCAGTAAATGTATCTCTACCTA